>CAUYLG010023354.1:0-28334 GCA_963573385.1 Cacajao melanocephalus | reverse complement strand
TCTTATTCCTTCCTGTCTCCATTGTTAAGCACAATTATTGGCATAAAAGAGGTTTTTAATAGCCATTTTTAGACTGCATTCTAGCCTGGGCAATAGAACAAGAATCCTGTTCTCTCTCCCTCTTTCTCTTCCTCTTTCTTTCTCTCTTACATTCGTTTTTTTCTTTCTTTCACTCTCAGTTTCTTTCCTCTCTTTTTCTTTCTTTCAAAAATAAAAAATAAATAAATTAATTTAAAAAAAATAAAGTCATAATGCTCTAGGGTGGGTTAAATAGAAAGATCCACCAGTATTTTGAATGTTTTACATCTTAAACTGACTGGTGGGTGCACAGTGTTTCTTTCTTTTTTTTTTTCAGTGTTTCTTATATTATTCTGTATGCCTCATATATCTGAAGCTTTACAGCTATAGCTTCACACATGTATATAAAATACGTGTATACAAAATACATGTATACATATATACATAATTAAATATGCATTTGTGTATATATGTATGTATACTATATAAGTTAGATTTTATTAAATAAATTAGTATAAACTCTTGGCAGGGTTTAATAATCTACACAAGTACCTTACTTAAGAATCACATTGATTGGGAATGATGCCATTCAATTTCATTCTTTGCCAGATATCAAAATTGGCATAATCAACTAGGTGGCCTGGGTTAGTAGAGAGGCCAGGACCTGGAGTGTGCTCTGTGGTAACTGGATGTGGGCAATTCTGGCTTTTCACTAAACCTCTCTAGACCTCAGTTCCCTCACTTGTAAATGGAAGGAATCCTCCAAAAAGCCAACCAGTACTGCCTCGCACTTTACGATTCTATGTTATGCCAGCATCTCTCAAAGTGTTTGGAAAAAATCCATGAGATTCTAATCAGGATTCCTTGAGAACAGAGCTCTGCTATCCAACAAGTTGGGAATCATTTATCATTGTAATATGCTGTCCTCTTGAGAGTGTGGATATGCAGTAAGAAGGTGCGGAAGGAACAGAAACTAGGAGGTAGAAACCAGGCATGAGGATCTGTGCCCCTCAGGCATGTTCCCTCATGCTGCCCCACTTCTGGCTCCAGGGGCATGGGAGTTGTTTACCTGACAGATATTTATTGAATCCCTTTGTGTAGCCAAAGGTAATGAGAGACAGGAGGAGCGGTACCTTCTTTCAAAGCACGCTTAGGTCGAGGCCATATATTGCTTTGGCCTATGAGAAAACAAAGCCAGCTGGCTGCACCTGCTTCCTGCTCAGAGCTTTCCAGATGCAATTGAAATCGGGAGAGGCTCACACGCAGCATGGGTGCCTTCCTTTGTGAGGCTGGTAAACAGCTTCAGCCGGGGTTTTTATTTTTTGCCAAATCAACTATGTGATGAATAGTCGTGTGTTTTTAAACACTTCACTCAACCCGCCCCGGGTTTCAGATTCTCTTCTTTAAAAAGAAGGTCTTTCATAAGATTATTTTTGAGCTTCTTTGTCTTCTTTTATTACCTAAGACATTTATAAATGTGTCCATTCAGAAGTTGTTAGGACTTGGTTGAAAAATATTAGTGTAGAAGTATTCAACAAGGGAATGGGCTAGTGAGACATCCATTCAGTATGTTAGTTGTTGAGGACCTACACTATTTTCAATGCTAGAGAAATAGCACTGAACAAAAACAGACAATACTCCTTCTCTGGTAAAGGCTAAAATTTCATGAGAGGAGACAGATAATAAATAAAAAATCCACCTGAACATCAGTTAGTGTTAAGTGCTAAGGAGAATAAAAAAAGCAGGGTATGTGGCTAGAGAGGCTAGCAGGGGATTATGTTGTATTAGAAACTTAGAGAAGGCCTCTTTATTAAGGTGCCATTCAAGCAGAAACTTACATGAGGGGTAAGCCAGTGTTCGTGAGAAGAAGGTTCTAGGTGGAGGAAATGGCGTGCGCCAAGGCCCTGAGGTGGAAGTGTGCCTGGCGTATACAGGAACGTCACTGCAGCAAGAGGAGAGTGGCAGGAAATGAAGTGAGGAAGCTCGTGGGAAATGGGGAAAATTCCACATTTTATCCAGACTGAGATGGTAAGTCAAAAGAGAGAATTGAGAAGATAATTGACACCATCTGAATATAGTATTGGAGAAACTGGCTGAGAGTAGTCTGTGGGAGCTCAGGAGGGGAAAGGCGTCTAATTGGAGTCTAATCAACAGCACATGAGAGAGACAATGGTGGCTTGTAGTAGGATTTGGGGTGAGGTTCTGAAAAATCCCAGGGAAGGACTCCAGTTCGCTTAGCTATAGCCAAAAGGTCAGGGTTCTGTGATGGCAGCTCTTCCTTGAAACGTGGCCGAGAGAGGAGATGCAGTGCCCCCCAGAGGAAGCGGATAAAGCATGAACAGAGGATATGAACCACACTCTTGCCAAGATAAAATGAGACAACTCCAATACAAAACAAAAAGCGGCACAGGAACAAGAGTAGAAGAGAAGTCACTGACACTAAAAAAGTTGTGCTTAAAATTATTTCCTGACATAATCACTGCGGCATTATAACAAAGAACACGGGGTTATAATACTTTTTCTTCCTGGGACACAATCAGGATATGTGCATTGATTACTTCTTATGTCCTGGGTGCTGCGTGAGGGAAGGGTCCCAGCATGGAAGGAAATTAATAGCACCAAGCTGCTTTTTCTTTCTCTTTCCTTCCTTCCTTTCTTTCTTTCTTCCTTCCTTCCTCCTTCCCTCCCTCCCTCCCTGTCTTCCTTGCTCTCTGTCTTCCTCCCTCCTTTCCTCCTTCCTCCCCTCCTTCCTCCCTTTCTTCCTTCCCTTCTTCCTTCTGTTCTTCTTTCCTTTCTTCTTTCCCTCCTTCCTCCCTTTTTTCCCTCCTTCCTTCCTTTTTATCTTCTTCCACCTTTCTTTTGGAAAAATAAAACAAAAAAACCAGACAGACATTTCTTTCTCTATCACATAAAAGAGATTCAGGGTTAAGATACTGGGCCTGTTAAGACATCTCATGATCATCACAGACTCAGGTTTTCTTCTATTTTGCAGCCCTTATCATGTTGCTGCACTTCTTATTTGCAAAGGCTGTATCTGATAAAGGACTGTTTCCAAAATATATAAGGAACCCTTTAAGAGTTTTGAAAACAATCCCATTTAAAAAGGGCAGAATATCTGAACAGACATCACCAAAGAAGATATACCGATGGTAAATAAACATGAAAGATATGTAGATGGTAGATAAACATCATATATCATTGGGAAATGCAAATGCAAACAATGAGATAACACTGCATACCTATTAAAATCCAGAACACTGACAACACCAAATGCTGGTGAAGATATGAAGAAACTGGAGCTTTCATTTAACATGAGTGGGAATGCAAAATGGTACAACCACTCTGAAAGACAGTTTGGTGGTTTCATGCAAAGCTAAACATACTCTTACCATATAACTCAATGATCACACTCTTAGGTATTTACCCAAAGAAGCTGAAAACTTCTGTCCCCACAAAAACCTGCACATATGTTTTTATAGCAGCTTTATTTATAATTGCTAAGACTTGGAAGCAAGCAAGGTGGTCTTCGGTAGGTGAATGCATGAATAAACTATGGTACATCCAGACAACGGAATGCTATTCAGTGCTGACAAAAATGAGCTATCAAACCCTGGAAAGACATAGGAGAAGCTTAAATGCATATTACTAAGTGAAAAAGTCCAATCTGAAAAGGCTACATACTGCATGATGCCAATAATATGACATTCTAGCAAAGGCAAAACTATAGAGTCAAGACTGCAGTGGCCGTAATTTGATTCATGGCTTAGTTTACAGCCTTACCTGTAAATGTGTTAAATTATTTAAGACTCTAGGAGCTGCTGAGTACAGCTTGTTTGGAAGAAAAGCCAGCCCACTCATATTTAGATTAAAACACCAGCATTTAGAGAAGCATAAATAAACAGTAGATGCTTTCCTGTTTCCTGAAAACAAAGTGCAAACCTTGCCTTCATTAGATGTTTTTGCAGGTTTTAGCCTCTACACCTGCTTAGACTGGAGGTGGCGCTTTGTCACCCAAATTTGCTATTTGGTTCAACCTCTGGATATTTCAGAAGTGTTTATTTTTCCTGTCGTTTCTTCAGATCCACCAAAACCAGCAGTTTATATTACCGGGATTCAAAGAGATTTGAATCTGATCTTAGAGGCAAAACAAAGAAAAGGAAAACAGGACTCGCTCCACTCTGTACATTTCCTTAACAAACTACACTTTAAAGCATGTAGCTTGTAGGAGAGAAAAATTCCGCAAGTAAAAACAGAAATTTTTAGAGACGAAAATTGTACTTTCTTCTTATATACCTACTACCACACCCAACACAACACCGCCCAACAAAATGACACTTAGAATGTTTGCTTCTTCTCAACTCCTGCAGCTCCTGTAGAAGGCAACGAAGACTCCCCTCTCTTAAACAGGACTTCAGTCCTATCTGTGCATTAAAATCACCCACGTGGCCTTAAGAGCCCGACACGCAGGTCTTTCCCTAGCCCTATTCAATCTGTATCTCAGTGTGTGAGGTCCAGGTGCAACAGTGAAACAGCAAAAGGACTAACATAACTAACTCCATCTTTGTTTAAGGGGTTTTTACCTATTCCTGCGCATAAGCTAGGATAGTTTAGAGCACTGAGATAATATGCAAAAACAGCAATCATTTAGTTTTTTAAACTCTTGGATTAAAGAAGTATGTAAACAACTAACTATGTTTTGTTAAAGATTTATAGGAGCATTGTGATCTGACCAAGGATAAAGAAGTTCCCAACCTACTCAGACCCTCACTGGCACACAGATGTCCATGGTCACTGGTTACCCATTGATCCCAATCCCCTCCTCTTCCCCCTGCCCTTAACATAAAAAGAGTCTGCAATTTATATTAACTTAACATGGTGCTTTAAGACAATAGTCCACCATCCTTTCCGTGTGCTGGCTATCCAAATAAACCTGCTTTTCCTCCCACCAACCTTTGTTTCTTGAATCTGGTTTTCAAGGGCCAAGCAGTTGAACCTGGGTTTGATTACACAGGCAGGTTATCTTCAAACGTCCTTAGGTGATTGCAGTGGACACCATGAAGCAGCTTTACTGTCTGTCTCTTGATTTGGAAGAGGAGACCCTGACTAATAACTGGGCTTCCCCTTTATTCATATTTTGGTTTTGCTTTTTAATTTGATTAATCCTATTGAACATGTCTTTTCTATTAAGCCACATGAAACTCTTTTTTTTTTAAGACAGGATCTTAATATATTTAAGCATTTTAGTGAAGAAAGAAGAATTATCTGTAAGTTTTAGATTTGACTTTGTGGCATCTGGCAAATCTGAAAACAGAGATGAAGTGCAGAAGCAATTGATGATCCTTTCCTGGAAAATTTCTATTGTTCCTGGGTTTTGAGGGCACGAAGTATTGTGAAAGTGTTAGGAGGCTGCGAACACTTGCACCTTCCAAAAGTTTTATGTTTTGTTTGTAAATTCTGAGGAGAGAAAATTTTAGATACCAAACTTAGAAGTAAGTTGCTGAACAAAAATTTTCTTAATATTAATTGAGTATTAGAAAACCATAAAGAGAGACAACAAAGAGAACAGCGCTTTTGCATTGGGATCGATCAATACCATGGTTTTAAACGGAGATAAAGGAGAAGCAGACTGTTATGATTCTGTCTCCCTCTTCAGCCCATTTTCTCCAAAGTTCCTGCACCTCTATCCCTGAGAAAAGAGTTAAACAAGAGAGTCAGACAGCAGGTATCTTGCAACACAGTAATGGTATAGTTGATTGGTCTGTTTCATTATTGTATATTTATTGTATTATATTTGGGAAATGCAACCTGTCACACACTTGTAGTTCATTATGACATATTTTTTTAACTAGTCTTTGGAACTAGAATTATTTTTTAAGTTTCTATATTTTTGTTGTTTCAAAGGTAGTCTTCCCTGTAGGTAAGTGGAGTGGACAATGAAGTGACAAGCCTAAGTTACTCTTAGATTTGCAGTTTTTTGAAACTAGAGATGCTGGACATTTGTTAAGTTTTAAAGCAGCTAAAATCCACACACAAAAGTAAAATATATATACATATTTCTCTAAACTAATTTTTTTTAAAATTTCTTTTCAACTCTTGTAATTTTTCCATTTCCCATATTAATGAGAAGGAAAAAGAAAGAGAATAACATTACATGCATAAACAAATGGTATGAAAATGAAATCCATTTCTAATTAGTTTAATCTATTGGTCTGTATTTTGCTTAAATACAATGTAATTAGGTATTTCGCAATTTCAAAATTAAGCTTCAGCTATAATTGTGCCTTTGATGTCCCTCAGTAGGTCATTAAAAAAAGCATTTTCTCTATTTTTCTATAATATACTGAGTTTGAATTCTACTTTGATTTTCACCATTTCTTTGCTTTTTATTTGCTTACTTATTCAGTGATGGGTGGTTAGCAATTACACACTGTTTTTTAAGTTTTTCACCTTTTATTTTGAACACACCTATCACTTTAATTTTACTGCAGTGACTAGAAGCTGTGAGTCTGGACTTCTAACATCCTTAAATTACATGTAACAGCCTCATATTTAATGCTTCAATTATCCTGAAAGCCTGATATTAAAGTCATAATAAATGATAGAAAGCTCCGTCTTTTTTTGGTAATATATCGTTGCCCAATAGATATCTATTGTTATCTAACAAATTACCTCAAAATGTAGTGGTGAAAAACACCCATTTTGTTATGATTATGGGTGCTGTCAGTCAGGGGTTTGGACAGGGCATAGGTTTGGCAAGGTGGCTTCTGTTCCCAGATGTCAGAAAGCTCAGCTGAAAAGCCTGGAAGGAGAGTCATGTCTTGATGACTGGGGCTGGAATCGTCTGGAGGTGTCTTCACTCACAGGTCTGCTGGTGAATGCTGGCTGTTGGTTGGAGCATCTAGGCAGAACTTCACCATGTGATTTCTCTCATCTGGCAAATTTGATGGTTGCTTTCCATGAGGAGCATCCCAAGAGACCTGGTGAGAACTATATCACCTTTTATGACCTAGCCCTGTAAGTTGTGCAGTGACACTTCTGCTAAAGTCACAAAACCTGCCCAGCATCAAGGAGAAGGACTTAGACTCATCTCTTCATAGGAGGAGTGTCAAGTCACCTTGTAAGAGGAGAAGATGGGAAGGATTTATTGATGTGGCTGTTTTGGGGAAATGCAACCAGCCTCACACCTACAGTTCATTTTGATTTTTCTTTTCTCTAGTCTTTGGAACTAGAGTAATTTTTTAAGTTTTTATATTTTTTGTTTGTTTCGAAGATAGTCTTCCCTGCAGGTAAGTGGAGTGGACCATGAAGTCAGCCACTATAAATCTATGTTTCCACAATCTGCAGAAGGTTGGAACCCATGAAATTAGAAATAAGGTACAGATTTTTTTTTTTGAGAGAGAGATTTTTGAAAAAGATAACATTGTTTCTTCGTTGTGGTTTCTAAAACAATTGGTTTCTCAGAAGCCCTTAGCACATTTGCATTCGTCATAGGAAGATGCTGGGTACTTTGTGAGAGAAGGGAAATAGATGATGAGTTTAGCTTTATAAATCTGCCTGAACAGACACAAATAATGTGGTCAGTTCAACTAAGCCAGCTTTTCATCACAGTGTGAGGAAGAAAGCACTTGGCTAGATCTGGATTCTGAACTCTGTTACTTCCCGGCTGTGTAATCTTGAGAAAGTTACTTAACCTCTTTGAGTCTTGGTTTCCTTGTGTGCAAAGGGAGGATAATTGAAGCCTACCCCATGGGCTGTTGTGAGGATCAAATAAGATAATTTGTGGGAATATATTTGGAAATCTGTAGACTGTTATGCAGAATCATCTGGGAACCATAGCAGCAGCTCATAGAGCTGCTGGGAGGTTTAAATGTTAGAAAAATGTAAAGTGCTCAGTATAAGATAAGTATCATCTGCTATGCAAAGATGAGATGTGATTCTTCCATAGGTTGTATGCCAGAAATGGAGGCACCTCTGGTTCACATTTGCATTTCTCCTGTGAACGGCCCAGTGTTTTATATATAGTAAATGTTCACATTCCTTTAAAATGTTCAACGTCTGAAAGATTTCTGCACTTGATTTGCTCAATGAATCCCATATTTGTGCAAATCTTTCCTGGTTTGAAGCTTGGTAATAGCTCTGATTCAGTCATTCCAAGAGCTATATCAAATTCAACACTTCTAATTTTTGATGTGGAATTTGTTAAGTTGTTCTTTGCATTCCCAGAGATCCTCTCCAAAAAGGGTTAGCCTTCCTCCAGCCCTCCTCCACACCAGACCTCCCAGCTCATCAAGGCATTGAACATTCACACAGATGAAACTTGTTACCAAACCAGCTCTCTGCAGAACACGACATCTGGCTCTCAATCCATGTGCTATTTTTACAGCTCCAGGAGCTGAATTTGGAGGATTGGAGTAAGTATAACGCATGGTCCCTGTTCTCAAATGAATGGCTTGTTCATGGTGTCAAAGTTTCTAGAGTTGATTTATTGTATAGGGCAAGTCTTGGGGAAATAATGGTGTCAATGATACGATCTATTCAAGAAGGATCTTCAATCAACAGTCTACCTTGTATTGGATTTATTTGTGAAAATTTTCAAAATCCAGATGCACATATCTTATTGTGCCTACACCACCTAAATAAGACTCTTTGGGCATAGGATTCAAAAAAAATCTTACAAATGGATGGGTTAATCCCTGGTGCTCAGGAATGCTTAATGTTTCTTGTATGAACTATCCTCTGACTCACCTATTAGATTTGATTTTTTTTTATTCCTTTAAAGAGGAACAATAATGAAATTACAATGACAACAAATAGAAAAAACAAGGGGAAATAATTTGAGTACAGAATTTTCCTACTTTAACATTTTTCTCCCTAATCTTTTTTTTTTTTGAGACAGAGTTTTGCTCTGTCGCCAGGCGCCAGGCTGGAGTGCAGTGGCATGATCTTGGCTCACTGCACCCTCTGCCTCTAGGGTTCAAGCAGTGCTTCTGCCTCAGCCTCCAGAGTAGCTGGGACTACAGGCGCACGCCACCACGCCCAGCTAATTTTTGTAGTTTTTAGTAGAGACGGGGTTTCACCATGTTGGCCAGGATGGTCTCCATCTCTTGACCTCATGATCTGCCCGCCTTGGCCTCCCAAAGTGCTTGGATTACACTCGTGAGCCACCGCACCCGGCCGCCATGATTTTTAATTCACAGCAAATTTTAAGTTATTCGTCTTTATTGAGATTTTCCAAAGTATTCAACTAAGTTTTATAAAAAAGAAATCTCTTTGCACTCATATTTCATTGTCTTCACATGACATTTAAAGAGCGCATAATTTCAGAAATTGAAAACTAGTATAAATGAGTTTGGGAACAAACTCTGTTACTCTTTATAAGGATACGACTTAACTCTTAGGAGCAAAAAGAGACAGGCAACTTAGAAAATAGAAATGTAATTGTCTAGGCTAGCCAGGCTCAGCATTTCCCATTTCCATTTGTGAATTGCCTCCAAACAAAGACAAGTACTATCAGAAATTTCACCATCTATTATGCAAGGACAAAGTTGTCTGCTCACATTTTATGTATGAATGGATTGATGTGTTGGGTCATTAACACACAAACACAAAGCCTTCAATTTTTCAGTCTTCTTATATAATATTAGCAGGAAAATAGACTTTTAAACTTGTAAAAAATTAACCTTCAGCTAGATATGGAAGAAATAAGAAAAGGAGTTGGGAAGGATGTGTCAGGTGTTGCTTGGATGCAAAGACTCCTCAGGAATCTGCTTTACATGCAGTTAGCTATTTTCAGATTTAATTTGTTCCCCAAGCAAAATCTATGCAAAATCCGAAATTCCTCTCTAAGCCTCTTTGGAAATAAAAGACTTGCATGTGTCCTGTTGTCTACAGTCCAAACCAACAGTGTTGCTTCTGCCAATTGCTATGGTTTAAGCTATTATGGTGAGCAAATGAAACAGTGACAGGAATAGAAACTCCAATTAAAAGATAATGGTATACCAGATCACTCTTGCTGCACATTTACTCTACATCCATAAGCTCTATGATTCCCAAGGAAGACTGATTAAGAATATATTGCACATATTAAGCCCTGCTGTGTCTCTCTCCTCTTCAATGTGTAACATTAGCAGATAAATTGCCTCTTATGGGGCCTAGGAAGAATTGATATAAGTGAAGCATATAGTAATCTTATAACGAACATAGAATATATATATTTAAATATACGTACAGAGTAGAAATCTGTACATATTATTGAAAACAGACACAATGCATATATCTAATATTGATAAGCAATCTATTTAATTGGAACTTAAGCTGCCCAGTTCTTAAGGATTTTTTCCATTGTGTGTTTGGGAAAATGTTTACGAATTTAAATTTCATAGCTATTTTTTTTTGGGTACAATTGGTTTACAATCACTGAATAAAAGAAATATATATCAAATTATGAGACTATAAATAGACTTATTTATAAGTGGTTTGGTTCATAAATATTTTAAGAAATTGTTAAAGACATATTCAAATGCAAAACCACCCAATTCAGAATTGAAACAAAATTGTGGTTAATATGAAAAATTCTTATCGCATTTTGTAACAGTAAATTCAAGCACAACCATGTTGATTGAAAGACTGCAAATTTTTGAAAGAAATACACTTTATTTCAATTAAAACATGTTTTAAATTTTTCTTCTTACTATAAGAGAGGAAAATATTCAATGTAAAAAAAATCAGGTAATGCAGAAAAATGTAACCTAAAACTAAGTTAAGTAAAAACTGAAAATTTCCTACAATCCTACCACTCAGAAATGACTCTTCTTAATATATAGGCGTTGTTTCAGACTTTTTAAAATGAGTATAAAAACACACTTATTAAAAGGCATACCATAAAAGTGTTTGGTTAATTTTTATTTTTAACTGTATAGCACAATCAAAATTTTTTTAATAATAGGAGGGAATCCTCTCTAACTCATTCTATGAGGCCAGCATTACCCTGATACCAAAACCAGTTAAGGACACAACAACAGCAATAAAAACAACAGGTCAATATTTCTGATGAACTTAGATGCAAAAATCTTCCACAAAATTCTAGCAAACTGAATCCAACAACACATCGAAGAGATAATACACCATGATCAAGTGGGATTTACCTCAGGGATGCAAGAGTGGTTCAACATATACAAGTCAATAAGCATGATACATCACACCAACAATGGAATGAAGGACAAAAACCATAGGATCATCTTAGAAGACATAGGAAAAGCAATTGACAAAATTCATCACCCTTTATGATAACATCTCTCAACAAACTAGGCATAGAATAACCATACTTCAAAATAATAAAGACCATATATGACAAATTCATAGGTAACATCATACTGAGTCAAGAAAAGTTGAAAGCTTTTGCTCCAAGAACTAGAACAAGACAAGGATGCCCACTTTCACCATTCTGTTCAACATAGTACTGGAAGTCCTAGACAGATAAATCAGGCAAGAGAAAAAAATTGACATCCAACTTGGAAAAGAAATCAAGTTGTCCCTTTTGGTAGATGGCATGATCTTATACCTAGAAAAACCAAAAGACTTCACCAAAAACCTTCCAGAACTGATAAAAAAATCAGTGAAGTTGCAGGATACAAAATCAATTTACAAAAGTCAATAGCTTTTCTATACACTAATGAGGATGAAATAGCCAAAAAAGAAATTAAGATGGCAATCTCACCTACAACAACTACAAGAAAAATAAAATACCTAGTAATAAATTTAACCAAGGAGGTAAAAGATCTCTATTAAGAAATCTACAACACAAATAAATGGAAAGACATCTTATGCTCATAGATTGGAAGAATTTATGTAGTCAAAATAACCACACTGCTCAAAGCAATCTACAGATTCAGTGTAATTCTTATCAAAATATCAACATCATTTTTGATGGAATTAGAAAAAAAATTCTAAAATTTGTATGGAACCAAAAAAGAGCTCAAATAACCAAAGCTATCTAGAGCAAAAAGAACAAAGCTGGAAGGATTACACTGTCTGATTTCAAAACATATTACTAGGCTGTAGTAACCAAAACAGTATGCTATTGGTATAAAAATAGATATGTAGACCAATGGAATAGAATAGAGAACATATAAATAAATCCACATATTTACAGTCAACCGATATTTGCCAAAGCTGCCAAGAATATGAACTGGGGAATGGATACCTTCTTAAATAACTGATGCTGGGAAACTGGATAACCATATGCAAAAGTATGAAGCTGGGCCCCTGTGTCTCATCATACACAAAAATCAACTAAAGATGGACTAAAGACTCAAACCCAAAACTATAAAACTACTAGAAGAAAACATAGGAAAAACTTCAAAAATGACTCTAGGCAAAGATTTTATGGCTAAGACTGCACAAGCACAGAAAACAAAAATAAAAATAAATAAATCAAACTGTATTAAACTAAAAAGCTTCTGTCAGCAAAAGAAATGATTAACAGAGTTGAATGGGAGAAAATATTTGCAAATTACTCATCAGACAGGAGACTGATATCCAACTCAACAGTGAAAAAAATGCATTAAAACATGGGCACAGGACATGAATAGACATTTCTCAAAAGATGACATACACATGGCCAACAGGTTTATGAAAAATTCTCAATATCACTAATTATCAGGGAAATGCAATCAAAACCACAAGGAGATATTATTTCAGCCCAATTAGAGTGGCTATTACTAGAAAGACAAAAATAACAGATTCTGGTGAGAGATTCTGGTAAGGATACAGAGGAAAGGGAGCTCTTATACACTGTTGAAGGGAATATAAATGTGTGTAACCAATATGGAAAACAGTATGGAGATTTCTCTAAAACTAAAAATAGAACTATCATACAACCCAGCAATTCCACTACTGGGTACCTATCCAAACAAACAAACAAAAAAACAGCCTGTCAAATAGATACTTGCATTCACATGTTTATCATAGGATGATGCACAATAGCAAAGTTATGGAGTCAACCTAACTGTCCATCAATGGATGAAGAGATTAAAAAATGGGATATATACACACAATGGAATGCTATTTGGCCATGAAAAAGAATGAAATAATGTCATTTGCAACAAGATGAATAGAACTGGAGGCCTTTATATTAAGTGAAATAAGCCAGCCACAGAAAGACAAACACTGCATGTTCTCACTCATGCAGAGATCTTGAAGGGCTGCTGAGACCCTTTGGTGGTTGTCTGTGAGTGGCTTTTGCATATGGGAAGTGAGTGCGTTTCCTGTCTGCCATGGGTCACAGCATGTATGAGTGTCTCCCGTGGAGCAGCTAATGACCCTGGAAAAAGGAGAGTGTCCCTGGAGCTATTTTGGGGAGCACTTAAAACTTATCTCATAAACATAGAAAATAGAGTGATAGATATCAGAGACTGGGAAGGGGGCTGGTGGGGAGGGGAGATGATGAGAGGTTGGTTACGGGTATAAACATACAGTTAGATAGAAGAAATAAGTTCTAATGTTTTATACCAGACTAGAGTGACCATACTTAGCAACAACGTTATGTACATTTCAAAGTACTTAGAAGAGAGGACTTGAAATGATACTAACACATACAAATGATAAATATCCAAGGTGATGACTTGATCAATACACATTCTATGCATGTAATAAACACATGTAACCCATAAATATGTAGTTACTATATATGAATAAAAGAGAAAACAAATTTAGAACTAGATGATTATTTGTAATTACTATCAAGTTATCCAAAATATAAGCTACTTTTAGGAGTTTAATAAGCCACATATTCTGAACATCTGGATTATTTCTTAGTTTTTAAAATTAATTATTTAAAAATGTTTTATCTCAAAAATTGTTTTGGAATTTGGAATGCACTATTTAAACTTCAAAAAGGCACCTAAAATTTAACTTTGTTCCTTTTATTTTTGCTCTGAGTCATGATTTTTTTTTTTACATTTGCATGGATCTTTTTTTTTTTCCTACGTGATATTATACCTAGAAAATCAGGTCAGTACAGCTTCAAAGAGAAAGATCATCACTCAGTGCTAGGCCTGTCCAATTTCTGGCATTCTTTATAAGAGAAAGGATGTGCCAACATTTTTGCCCTTTAACACATCTTATTCTAACAGGATCTTAAAATCAATTTCTAATGAGAACCAAGATATATTAGAAATGAAATTCCAAAGTGAGGCACCAGCTCATCACATGCAGCATTTACAAAGAAAAATCATCTTCGAAACTTTTGCACACTTCATCTAGAGGTTTAAGAGAGTGCAGATGTAGTGAGAGGATTTTTAAATGAGTATTTAGAGAAAGTTGTGTTGCTGGGAGGTGTACAGACATTACCTGTTCTTTCATTTCAATCTTAGTTTTTGGGGAGAAGAGCTCAATGAGGTCATTCAGAACTTAACATGCAGCCCCCTACACTCTGGAGACCCAGGAGATGGAAATCTGTCTCTTAAACCAATAAATTCAGAGGTTAGGAAAGGGCTGCTGAGACCCTTTGGTGGTTGTCTGTGGGTGGCTTTTGCATATGGAAAGGGAGCACATTCCCTGTCCACCACGGGTCACAGCGTGTGTGAGTGTCTCCCATGGACCGACCACCGACCCTGGAAGAAAGAGAGTTCCCCTGGAGCTATTTCAGACCATCAGCAAGGGGACTCCATCAAAAGGGTGAGGAGACCCCCAACAGTGAGCATCTGACCATGAACTGAACACACCGTGACCAGCCAAAGAAGAAACATGGTCTACATTATGGGGGCCTGGATCTGGAAGAGCCCACAAGTGCACTCCTAAGAGAAAGTGTTGGCAACAACTTACCTGATACCAGAGAGTCATGACGTAAGGTGAAGAACGGACCCCGTAAGTCAGAAGGTGGCTTTTCCACAGCGCATGCTCTTCCCTGCAGCCAGCCACTGCAGGAGGAGGGAACATTGTAGGGAAAGAATGAAGTAGAACCACTCCTGCTTCCACCCGCCGCCTGAAACTGACAGGCCACAGTGGGCCTAGCTAGAGAATGGGAGATAGTACACTAACTGTTGCCCAAACATTTCATTACTATCAATAACTGGTCATTCTAACTTCCAAATTGAGGCTTTATGTGCTAAAGTGACCATAATACTGTCTACCACCTAATTCATTAAACCTATCCAAGATTTCACCCAGAAGCAGAGAATTTCTATTAAAGGGAAGAAAATAGGAAGAATTACATTGTGCTTTGAGTATATCCTGTGTATGGTAGTTGTCCAATGGGCTGTTTGCCTGCCTTTTAGTGGCTTCCAACTTAAAGCAATGGGGTCCGCAGATCTGGCTGGTAAGAATACCAGCAAATTGAATGTGTTTGCGTAAGCATTTGAAGCCTACTCTGTGTCACTGAAAAGTCTCTTAAAGGCATGTGTAGAGCTTTCGAAAGAGCTGGAGTACATGGTATATCCTCCTTGGATATTCCCTGTGAAGTATCATTTATGTGCAGAGACAAAAAAAAAAGTTTTTTATCAAAGAAATATTCAGAGATGTTTGTTAGCTATTTTGCAGCATGATTATTAGTTTATTTTGCAGTCATATTGTTTACTCACGTGAGGAGTCAGTTGGTAGAATGAGCCAGAAAACAAAGGCAAAAATGGGAGTCATAAGACAGAGAGGAGAAAAATAAACCGTTGACAGTCAAGAAACAGTGAATCTTGTTTGCACAATTTTTGCCTAAGCTGATGATCTGGAAGGGATGATCTAAGCTGATGATCTACCTTTTTGAGTAGGCCAATCAGAAGTATCAAAGATAACAGTTTGCATTGTTCAGGAATTCTCCAGAAATCTTTGGGGTTTGGACTTCGAACAGATAGTGGTGTCATCTTCCTGGCGTGTCTGCCATTGTCCTCCCTCATGACTCCTTTGGTTCAACCTGCACCACTTAGTTCAGCAGATTTTCTCATGATTGACAATCTTCTGCCATCCCTCCTTTTGTCCATTCTAAGACGGTTTTAGTGTGTTTGCGTTAGGAAGGGAAACCAGAGAGTTCATAAAAGCTGAATGTTTCTAAGTTAGAAAGGGCAGAGAGCTTTCCATTTTTCTATTAAAAAAGGAATTTGGGAAAGTAGGAGGGGAGGAGAGGAGAGAAGAGACAGGGTTAGCTTAGATTATGTCTTGGGAGAAAGCTTTGGGGAGATTTTTTCAGCAGATGACCACAGTTTGGGGACAGTTGCTGCAAGGTGATCAGTTGGCTTTGTGGGAGTGGGTAAGGATCTTGGGGGCATTTCTACTGTACATAATGTAGTGTATTTTCCCTCTTTCTTTTTTTTTTTTTTTAAGAGTTCTACAATGAAGATTTAAATTGCTTTTCAGTTCCTTTGTAGCTCTTCTAAAAGCAATGCTGTGCTGAGAAAGGCAATGAAAAGAGCCAAGTTTATTCTAGTTGTATATGTTGAAGATTTGATAAGCCTTCAATAAAGACACTTAAAAAAAAACAGCCTTCATCAAACTTATTTGACCACACTATCCTACTTTTAGAGAATGTGATTTTATGTGTAATTATTTGGAATACACTTTGGAAAATGTGATTCCTAGCTCACGTGATCTCAAGATAGGTCAAGAATTCAAAAAAAAAAAGTGATGCACTCTTTTCCTAACTTAATTCAGTAGAACCATATAACACTCAATGAAGTAGGATGTCTGTCTGGGTTGGAGGCCATCCCCCACAAATTCAAGTCCTTTCTGAAAGCACAGAATGTGAACTTACTTGGAAATAGAACCATTGCAGATGTAATTAATTTAGATATGGTCATAATGGAATAGAGTGAGCCCTTAATGCAATATGATTGGTGTCACTTTAAGAAGAGGTGAAGAGACACAGAGACAGAAACAGAGACAGTCAGGGGAGAACACCATGAATAAAACAGGCAGAGATGAGAATGATGGACCCACATGCTAAGGAATACCCCGGATAGCCAGCAATATCAGAAGCTCAGAGAAGGGCACGACTTTCCCTGAGCCTTCCAAGGGAATGTGCAACGTCTTGATTTTGAATTCTAGCCTCCAGAAATACATTACAATACAATACAATATATTTCTGTTGTTTAAAGCCACCCAGCTTGTGGTAATTCATTAAGGCAGCCCTAAGAAGATGAGACGATGACCATGTCTCAAAATTAAAGAAATATTTGATTTTATAATCTTGAAAACTTAAGACCACTCAGCAATGAAAAGTAATGAACTATTGATACATAAAAAAAACACAGATGAATCTCAAGATAATTCCAGACACACAAAAGAGTACATGCTGTGTGGCTGCATTTCCATAAAATTATACTGATGTAAACTAACGTATAGTGACAGAAAGCAGGTGGTTGTCTGGTTCAGAGTGCCTGTAGGGGCAGGAGGGGCTGGAGGATGGGTTTTCAAAAAGCACAAAGAACCTTTTTGAATCATGGATATATTCACTATCTTGATTGTGTAGTGGTTTCATCATGTATGCATATGTCAAAACTTATCCAAATTGCATAGTTTAAGTATATACAACTTATTGTAGGTTCATTATACCTGAACAAAGCTGCTTAAAATAAAGCAACTTGGGGACTCATTAGTTTAAAATAACCAAGAAAATATTGTGCAAGTTTGCATGGAGAACTGGTGGGAGCAATAAAAAATACTTCCACTGTTGTGCACTCGCTCTCTCTTCCTCTCACTCTATTCTTGTCCTTAATTGAAAGTGGTAAAGCAAACACATTACCAAAGCAACTCTAATTACTTTCTCTGGACCAGTCTCCAGCAAATTAGGAAAAAGGAGCTGAGAAAACCATTTCAACCCTGAAATACCGCTGTGGGATCTTTTCTTCCAAGACGATCTCAGCATACAGCAAACAGCATTCATCCTCTGCTCCAGGACAGCCCTATGGCCGTGCCTAGAATGCACCTTGGAAGATACCCCTTCTCATGCAGTGGACACATTCATTTTCCCCTCTGGCTTTAATTAAATGTCACAGCAGAAAGAGGTCACCAAAACAAATGATGCAAAGCATTCTGCTAGCTCTGATCCATCCTTGAAGACCCAGTCCCAGCCAGTCTTTCTCCATAAAGGCTTGCTCACCTCTGCCTTACCCATTCCCCACAGCGCTTGCTCTCATTCTTATGCTGTGTAAATGAGCTACTATACATACTGGTTTTTATTGCTACTGTTTTGCATACAAGTCATGGCTCCCCAGTCACTACATATTCTTGGCCTCTTGAACCTGATATCTTTCTAGTCTGAAACCCTCTTTTCCATTCTAGATTTATCCCTATCCAGATTGTGGGATGCATTCTATTCCTTAAAGAGCACTACAACAGCATACATACTTTTCTCTTACTCTTCCCTTTCATTTCACCCCAGGCCTGGATGCACCGTTTGTTTGTCTAGAAGTCTACTATGTGAGTGTACAGCTGATAACTTTAGATGCCTGCCCTGCAACTCTGTGACTGGGAACTTTTTTTTTTCTTTTTTTTTTAACAAGGATGTTCTGCTCACACAAGCCAGAAGTGTTGGAGCATTAAACCTTCCCCAAGAGGACACTCAGCCAGTGAGTGATGGCAGATGGTGTGTGAGTTCCCCAGCTCCCTTGCCCCTCGGGTTAGCTAGCTCTGCACTGTGTTGCACACTGCTTTTCTTGACTCTCCCATGGGATGAAGTTTCAGTTGTCCACTACTTAGTTGATGTAACAATGCACACCTTATAGGATGCCTCCCTTCCTTATATAAGATCCCCACGTCTCTGCTGGTGTGGCAGGAAACATCCAGGTAAACTGCTTGCCTTTGAATTGTCCTCTTAGTGTCTGCTTCTAGGGAAGCACCCCCGCCCCTATGAAATTAAGACTTTGTGTTAGAGCCCATTGAATAGTTGAACCTCTTCCCAGTCCCTGATCCACAGCCCCTCATTGCTGTCTACCACTCTTAACACAGCCCCATTTCATATAGTTGAGTCCTCACTTGCAACTCCACCTATCGCCATGTGCTTGAGCCCTTCAGGCTGACTTCCTGCATTTCTTCTCAGTGTGCATTTGCCATCTGGATAGAGATGAACCTCCTCTGCTAGAGAGCTGTAGGAGAGAAACATCCTGTAGGGAATCCCGAAGAAACCATGAAAGTGTTCTTTAAGCATTGAATGCACTGGTATGCACTCAGATACCCCACAACCCAGTTAGGAAGGACTGCTTTGACTCCTTGACTTTCCTCAGCCCATGGCTTGGATCCTGACATCTAGGCAGTGAAGGCAGAGAAGGGAGAGCAGGGATAAAGGAAAGAACAGAACCATCCTCTTTCCTTCCCCTACTTGAGGCTTTTCTGTAGCTTGAAGTGCTTACTTGGTTCCCAAACTGTGAGACCCAGACTGTGACAGAGCCACCCCTCTTTCCCACTGTGGTAAGCAGTACAAAGTCTCTCAAAGATGTCCATGCCTTAATCCCTGGTACTTGTAAATGTGTCACCTCACATGTATGGCAAAAGGGACTTTGCATGTGATTGAGGCTACAGAACTTGAGATAGGGTAAAAATGTCCTGTATTATCCACGTGAGCCCACTTTAATCACACAAATCCTTAAAAGTGGAGAACCTTTCCCACCTGGGGAGAGAGAGACAAGCTGGAAGAAGAGATTTGAAATATGCGGGGGAACTCGATCTGTCACTGTTGGCTTTGAAAATGGAGAAAGGAGGCCAAGTTAAGGAAGACTGGTGGCCTCTAGAAGCTAGGGACAGCTCTTATCAGACAGGTCACAAGGAATCTTGGTCCCACAATCAAAAGGAACTGAATTCTGTCAAAAACCAAATGAGAAGGAATAGCTTGGGTGTGCAGCTCCCAGTGAGATCGACACAGAAGGCAGGTGATCTCTGCATTTCTAACCAAGGTACCTGGTTCCTCTCACTGGGACTGGTTGGACAGTGGATGCAGCCCAATGAGGGCGAGCTGAAGCAGGGTGGGGCATCGCCTCACCCAGGAAGTGCAAGGGGCTAGGGAACTCCCTCTCCTAGCAAAGGGAAACCATTAGGGACTGCCCCCTGCACTCCGGCCTGGATACTGTGCTTTTCCCATGGTCTTCACAACCGGCAGACTGGGAGATTCCCTCTGGTGCCTATGATACCAGGGCCCTGGGTTTCCAGCACAAACCTGGGCAGCCGTTTGGGAAGACACTGGGCAAGTTGCATTTTTTTTTCATACCCCAGTAGTACCTGCAACACCAGTGAGACAGAACTGTTTACTCCCCTGGAAAGGGGGCAAAAGCCAAGAGCCAAGTGATCTGGCTTGGCTGGTCCCACCCCCATGAAGGCCAGCAAGCTAAGATTCACTCTCTTGAAATTCTTGCAGCCAGCACAGCAGTCTGACCTTGACCTGCAATGTTTGAGCTCAGTGGGGAGAGGGGTGTCCACCACTGCAGAGGCTCGAGTAGGCAGCTTTAACATCACAGTGTATACAAAGTCACCAGGAAGTTCGAGGCCTAGGCAGAGCCCACGGCAACTCAGCAAGTTCTCTGCAGGCAGACTGTGTCACTAGATTCCCTCCTTGCCAGGCAGGGCATCTTTGAAAAAAGGCAGCAGCCCATCAGGGAAGTACAAATAAAGCCCCCACCTTCTGGGGACAGAGCATCTGGGAAAAATGGTGGTTGTGGGTACAGCTTCAGCAGACTTAAATGTCCTTGCCAGGAAGCTCTGGAGAGAACAGCAGATCTCCCAGCACAGCATTTGAGCTCTGATAAGGGACAGACGGCCTCCTCAAGTGGCTCCCTGACCCCCGTGTACCCTGACTGGAAGATACCTCCCATTAGGGGCTGACAGACACCTCATATGGGAGAGCTCTGCTTGGCATCTAGTATGTACCTTTCTGGGATGAATCTACCAGAGGAAGGAAGAGGCAGCAATCTTTGCTGTTCTGAAGCTCCCACTGGTGATTCCCAGGCAAGCAGGATCTGGAGTGGACCTCCAGCAAACTCCAGCAGACCTGCAGCAGAGGGGCCTGACTGTTAGAAGGAAAACTAACAAACAGAAAGAAATAGTTTCAACATCAACTGAAAGGACGTCCACTCAGAGACCCCATCCAAAGGTCACCAACTTTAAAGACCAAAAATAGATAAATCCACAAAGATAGGAAGAAACCAGTGCAAAAAGGATGAAAATTCCAAAAACCAGAATGCCTCTTCTCCTCCAAGGGATCACAACTCCTTGTCAGCAAGGGAACAAAACTGAGTGGAGAATGAGTTTGGTGAATTAACAGATACAGGCTTCAGAAGGTGGGTAATAAACTTCTCCAATCTAAAGGAGCATGTTCCAACCCAATGCAAGGAAGCTAAGAACCTTGAAAAGAGGTTAGATGAAATGCTAACTAGAATAACCAGTTTAGAGAAGAACATAAATGACCTGATGGAGCTGAAAAACACAGCACAAGAACTGCATGAAGCATACACAAGTTTCAATAGCTAAATCAATCAAGTGGAAGAAAGGATATCAGAGACTGAAGATCAACTCAATGAAATAAAGCAAGAAGACAAGATTAGAGAAAAAAGAGTAAAAAGAACAAATCCTCCAAGAAATATGGGATTATGTGAAAAGACCAAATTCACATTTGATTAATGTACCTGAAAATGATGGGGAGAATGAAACCAAATTGGAAAACACTCTTCAGGATATTATCCAGGAGAACTTCCCCAACCTAGCAAGGCAGGCCAACATTCAAATTCAGGAAATACAGAGAATATCACAAAGATACTCCTCAAGAAGAGCAACCCCAAGACACATAATTGTCGGATTCACCAGGATTCAAACAGAGGAAAATATGTTAAGAGCAGCCAGAGAGAAAGTTCAGGTCACCTACAAAGGGAAGCCCATCAGACTCAGTGTATCTCTTGGCAGAAACACTATAAGCCAGAAAAGAGTGGGGGCCAATATTTAACCTTCTTAAAGAAAAGAATTTTCAACCCAGAATCTCATATCCAGCCAAACTAAGCTTCATAAATGAAGGAAAAATAAAATCCTTCATGGACAAGCTACCGCTGAGGGATTTTTGTCATCACCAGGCCTGCCTTACAAGAGCTCCTGAAAGCAGTACTAAACATGGAAAGGAACAACTGGTACCAGCCAGTGCAAAAACATACCAAATTGTAAAGACCATCAAAGCGATGAAGAAACTGCATCAGAGATTACTACAAACACCTCTATGCAATAAATCAGTAAATCTAGAAGAAATGGATAAATTACTGGACACTTACACTCTCCAAGACTAAACTAGGAAGAAATCAAATCCCTGAATAGACCAATAACAAGTTCTGAAAACGAGGCAACAATTAATAGCATATCAACCAAAAAAAGTCCAGGAACAGATGGGTTCACAGCCAAATTCTATCAGAGGTACAAAGAGGAACTGGTACCATTCCTTCTGAAATTATTCCAAAAATAGAAAAAGAGAGAATCATCCCTAACTCATTTTATGAAGCTAACATCATCCTGATACCAAAACCTGGCAGAGACACAACTAAAAAAGAAAATTTCAGGACAATATACCTGATGAACATTGATGCGAAAATCCTCAATAAAATACTGGCAAACTGAATCCAACAGCACATCAAGAAGCTTATCCATTACGATCCAGTTGGCTTCATCCCTGGGATGCAAGGCTAGTTCAACATACACAAATCAATAAACATAATAGATCACATAAACAGAACCAAAGACAAAAACTACATGATTATCTCATAGGTACAGACAAGGCCTTCAACAAAATTCAACAGACCTTTATGCTAAAAATTCTCAATAAACTAGGCATCTATGGACCATTTCTCAAAATAATAAGCGCTATTTATGACAAACCCACAGCCAATATCATAATGAATGGGCAAAAACTGGAAGCATTTCCTTTGAAAACCGACACAAGGCAAGGATGCCCTCTCTCACTACTCCTATTCAACATATTATTGGAAGTTTTGACCAGGGCAATTAGGCAAGTAAAATGAAATAAAGTGTATTCAGTTAGGAAAAGAGGAAGTCAAATTGTCTCAATTTGCAGACGACATGATTGTATATTTAGAAGACCCATTGTCTCAGCCCAAATTCTTCTTAAGCTGATAAGCAACTTCAGCAAAGTCTCAGGATACAAAATCAATGTGCACAAATCTCAAGCATTCCTATACACCAGTAGCAGACAAACAGAGAGCCAAATTATGAGTGAACTCCCATTCATGGTTGCAACAAAGAGAATAAAATACCGAGGAATACAACTAGTAAGGGATGTGAAGGACCTCTTCAAGGAGAACTACAAACCACTGCTCAAGGAAATAAGAGAGGACACAAACAAAGGGAAAAATATTCCATGCTCATGGCTAGGAAGAATCAATATCATGATAACGGCCATACCACCCAAAGTAATTTATAGAGTCAATGTTATCCTCATCAAGTTACCATTGACTTTCTTCACAGAATTGGAAAAAAACCACCTTAAATTTCATATAAAACAAAACAAATAAATAAATAAATAAAAGCCTGTATAGCCCAGATAATCCTAAGCAAAAAACAAACAAACAAAAAAACTCAAAACAACAACAAAAAACATCAAAGCTGAAGGCATCATACTACCTGACTTCAAACTATGCTACAAAGCTACAGTAATCAAAACAGAATGGTACTGGTACCAAAACAGAGATATAGAACAATGGAGCAGAACAGAGGCCTATGAAATAATGCCACATATCTACAACCATCTGATCTTTGACAAACCTGACAAAAACAAGCAATGGTGAAAGGATTCCCTATTTAATAAATGGTGTTGAAAAAACTGGCTAGCCATATGCAGAACACTGAAACTTTCTATGCAAATAAACCAGAAACTAGATCCCTTCCTTACACCTTATACAAAAATTAACTCAAGATGGATTAAAGATCTAAACATAAGACCCAAAACCATAGAAAACCCTGGTAGAAAACCTAGGTTATACCATTCAGGACATAGGTATGGGCAAAGACTTCATGACTAAAGCACCAAAAGCACTGGCAACAAAAGCCAAAATAGACAAATGGAATCTAATTAAACTCAGGAGCTTCTGTACAGCAAAAGAAACTATCAATAGTGTGAACAGGCAACCAACAGAATGGGAGAAAATTTTTGCAATCTACCCATCTGACAAAGGGCTAATATCCAGAATCTACAAAGAACTTAAACAAATTTACAAGAAAAAAACAACCCCATTAAAAAGTGAGCAAAGGATGTGAACAGACACTTCTCAAAAGGAGCCATTTATGCAGCCAACAAACATATGAAACAAAGCTCATCATCACTGGTCTTTAGAGAAATGCAATCAAAACCACAATGAGATACCATCTCCCACCAGTTAGAATGGCGATCTCTAAAAAATCAAGAGACAACAGATGCTGGAGATGTTGTGGAGAAATAGGAACACTTTTACACTGTTGGTGGGAGTGTAAATTAATTCAACCATTGTGGAAGACAGTGTGTCAATTCCTCTCTCCCAGAAGTAGAAATACCATTTGACCCAGCAATCCCATTACTGGGTATATACCCAAAGGATTATAAATCATTCCACTATAAAGATACATGTACACGTATGTTTATTGCAGCAGTATTCACAATAGCAAAGACTTGGAACCAACCCAAATGCCCATCAGTGAAAGACTGGATAAACATATATGCCATGGAATACTATGCAGTCATAAAAAGGATGAATTCATGTCCTTTGCAAGGAGGATGGTATTTTTTAAAGAGGAAGTTTTGATTCCTGGTGTTGTTCAAATCTTTATCCTATGCCTTTTAATAGATTTTCATCCACTCAATTACAGAGAAGGAAGAATTAAGTATGTCCTACTAGAATGGTGGCTTTATCCTTTTTTTCCAGTCTTAGGGTGAATATATTTATTTTAGAAGCTATAATATTATTATTGTGAGATTTAGAATTCCTGTGTTGCTTTTGTGGATTGAAACCTTTATCAATTTTTAGTGCCTTACTTTAAAACTGCTAATGCTTTGTCCAGAAAGTCTATTTTGGTTACTATTAATATCTGCACTAACTCTTCTTTAGTTGATATTTGTATTGTATCTTGTCATTTGTTTTAAGTACTTATAATACCATTTTCTTGACATTTGAAAATATCCATACTGTAAATTTTTGTCATTTAACAAAATCTATATTGATTGTAATTGCAGATATATTTGGATATGTTTTACGTATTTTTTAAATTTTTACTTTTTTCATTTTTGATTTTCTTATTTTCCTTGACCTTTTAACTTTTTAATCTTCTTTTGGATCTTGTGTGTGTTTCTCTAATTCACTTATTTCACTCCTGGTTTTGAAATGGTATATCCTATTTATATGCCTTATTTCCATTATTTAAATGATCACTCTAGTGATTTCTCTTTTGTGCTTTGAATTTTTACTAAGAACTTAAATTTACAAGAAAAAAAGTATAATTTACATATAGAAAAAATGCACATCTTAGAAGTGCACAGCTTACAGCTTTTCACAAATGAACACCCTCCTGCAGCTAGTATGTAGATCAAGACACAGAGCATCCCCATTCTCAGAAGGCTTCTGCATGCCCCCTTGAAAATGCTACACCTATGGAATGTAAGTTTAACAAGGTCTAAGATTCAGCATAATCTTTAGGCTTCTCATGAACAAAATAAGATTTTATTGTAGAATGTTTTACTTCCATTCACTAGCTCCTAGTTTCTGTACTGCTGTTGTCAAGGATTTTAATTCAACTTTATCTTTTAACCCCAAACATTTACTATGACATGCTTATCATTTTCTTTATCATTCCTTCTTGTGTCTTAGATTTTCCAGGCATCATTGTTTTTCTTTTTGAGGTTTCTGTAGTTAAAATCCTTTGGCAAAATAGTCTCCATTTTGGTTGTCTGAGAATGTCTTTAACCTTATTTTTCCTCCCAAGTTTATCTTTGCTAGCTGTACAATTCTATACTCACAGTTATTTTTCTCTTAGCACTTTGAAATTGTATTCCACAGTCCTATGCCTTTGGCTGTCATTGAGACAGCAGCTCTCTTTCTAGCTGTCATATATTTGTCTTTTTTCCTGGCTATTTCTAAGATTTTTTAAAATAAAAATATGTTATATAGTTTTACAAAGATATGTCTACTTACGAGTTTCTTTTTATTTCTGCTGATTGGGATCAATGTGGTTTCTGCATCTGAGGATTAATGTAATCCTTTCAGCTGGCAGTTCTGGAAGTTTCTCAGGCATTGTCTCTTCAGCTATTGCTTCTGGCCCCCACTGCCTCTTGATTTACACATGTTCTGAAACCTTGATTACACATGTTGGACCTCTTCATCCTATGCTCCTTCCTGTCGTCTCTCTGCACTGCATTCTTCCGCACGTCTCCTTGTACTTTTTTTCAGATCCACTTTCCCATTCATATGTGACTCTCATTTCAGATGTCTTTAACCCCCTGCTTCCCCTACCCATGAAACTTCTGATGTTAATCATGACAGTTTTCTTCAGAAGTTCTATATGTTTCTTTTTCAAAAATCCTGGTCAATATTGGGTGTCTTTTATTTCTTCATCATATTTCCAATGCTTTTATATCTGTGCATGTATTAACCCTAATTATTTTGTGTTCTGTGTCTATTAATTCCAATATCAGTAGCCATTGCCAGTATGATTATCTTGTTTTTCCTGTCACTCACGTTACCCTGTTTCCTGTGTGTGACAATAATTTGATTGTGAGCTCCTTTTTCTTGGAGCTTTGTCTCTAGGAATGCTTTGGAGTTTTGAGTCAAGATGATAGTCCTCTAAAAACGATGTACCATTGTTTCTGCTGGTTTCTTACACACACTACTAACCCAGGAATGCTTTAATTTACAGTCAGGGCTTGGATTATTTCAGAACTCATAGGTTAAGGAAATTCTGCTCTCAACCTTCTGATGGTAGTCATGGTCAGAGATTCCTAAGGAAGTTTCTTTAAAAAGTTATTATTATTAATGTTTCTCCCATCACCAAGGCCAAGACATGAGACATGAATGGATCACCATCCTCTCTCCTCTTGGAAGGGTTTTTTCCTTGTCTACACCTGAGAGCATTATCTCTTGAAGGTCCCAGCTTTATGTTGAATGTTTTTTTGAGGACTCTCATCCAGTTTGGGTCCAAGTTTTGTCTCCTGCTCCCCATCACATGTCTCACTAAAATTCAACATGGAGAACGCCTGAGATCAGAGACAAACAGCGATGATGCTAGTTTCAGGGTTGTTTACTTCTTTGAATTTGGCTTTTTCTTTATTTCCGCTTTTCAGAGAATTGTCTTATTTTTTCACCAGCTAGCTTGTCCGTAAGTTTTACAAAAAAAAAATGCTTTAAAATTCTAGTATTGGTTGATATATGTATTATTAACTAGGATTTCTTTTGATATTTTATTATCTCATATTACTGGGAAGGAAACTCTTACTATCTCATTCATCTCTGCTGCATTTGTAACTATGTGCATGACCAGCAGGTTCCCACTTTGGACAGCTGGAGTGTAATTCAGTGGAGAACTCTGGGAGACTCCGTAGAACATGCCTAAGTAATCAAAAATGAAGAATGAGGAAACCAAGATCATTAGGGCCCAACTTCCTATTCGTCATTGCTTAGGGACTGCTTCTGGAGATCTCTGATGCTTTGGTTTGCCTCATACACAGGCAAGAAAAACTACTCAGGCAGAGAATCACTGGCATTTGCTTTTGTTATGTAAATGTGAGTGCTGTGAGATTATGAAAAGGATCCTGACAGTCAGTATCTTCCAGGATATCAGGTGGCACAAAGAATAATGCAAACCTTTATGTGAGAGAACTTGGGTTTTGAGTTTCTCGCCCTCAGCAATTCATGGACACATAGAAGTAGAAACGTTTTTTTCTTTTTTCTTTTTGTAGATTTATTTATTTATTTATTTTTATTTTACTTTAGGTTCTTGGGTACATGTGCAGGTCATGCAGAGTTGTTGCATAGGTGCATACATAACCATGTAGTTTGCTGCCTCTACTCCCCCTTTGACTATATCCAGCATTTGTCATCATGTTATCCCTCTCCACCCCCCACTGTCCCTCCTTTAGCCCCTCCAACTGCCCCCAGTGTGTGACGCTCCTCTCCCTGAGTCCATGTATTCTTATTGTTCAACACCCACCTATGAGTGAGAACATGTGGTGTTTGGTTTTCTGTTCTTGTGTCAGTTTGCTGAGAATGAAGATTTCCAGATTCATCAAAAAATCAAGCAGAAGATCACTAAAGCTCTGAAAAGCTGGCTGAGCTATCTAAAGGTATGACTTGTTTTCCTTACACTTCTAGCACAAGATATGAAAGTGTAGAAGA
>CAUYLG010023353.1:0-90199 GCA_963573385.1 Cacajao melanocephalus | reverse complement strand
CAGGCTGGTCTTGAACTCCTGGCCTCTAGTGATCCTCCCACCTTAGCCTCCAAGTAGCTGATTACAGGCATGAGCCATCATGCCTAGCTCTGTTTTACTACTTTTTAAAATTCAATATGTCTATCTTCTTCAGCTACTCTATCCTGCTTGATATATGTTCTGTTAGTTTTGACTCATACTCTTCTTTTTGGCTGGTAGTTCTCCTTAAATAAGATGTATTTTTCTTTGTTGACTCCCTGCAGGCTCTGGTCTTATATTGAATTAACCAAGTTGGCAGTACCTTCATGTAATGAAAGATAAAGCTGTCTCTACTCCTATGGGTTGGCAGTGTAGAAGCAGGCAAGTTAACAGTTCCATTAAGAATCATAGTCAAAGTATTTCTGTTCTGTTTCTTCTTACTTTCCTTGTCACAGGATCAGTAAACACTTGAGACATTGTTAAGCTTTATATCAGTTTTCTTTTACTGTGTAACAATATTATCACAAACTTGGCTTAAAACAATGTAAACTTATTATTTCAGTTTCTGAGGTTTAGGATTCCAGACACAACTAGCCTGAGTCCTCTGTTTCAGGGCCTCACAAAGTTGTGATCAAGATGTCACCTCGGCTGCAGGCTCTTCTGAGACTCGACTGGGGAAGGATCTGCTTCCCAGCTCATGTGGTTGTTAGCAGCATCTGTTTCTTGTGGACGGTTGGACTAAGGGCCTCTGTTTCTTGCTGGGTGTTAGTTGAAGGAGTCCCTTTAGTTCCTTGCCACATTGGTCTTCCCAAGAATCATTTGTTTCCTCAAAGCCAGCAAAGTAGAGTCTCCTGGAAAGATTGATGTTACAATCATATGTAATGTAATCATGTACTTGTAATCACACATATTCTGTCACCCTGGCTGTATTCTGTGGATTAGAATCGAATCACATGTCACACCCACTCTCAAGGGAGAGTATTAGACAAAGGCACAAATTCCAGGAGGCAGGGATTATGGAGGTCATTTTTAGAATCAGTCTGCCACAGTCTGCCCTCTGACTCCCAGTGATTCATGCTTCTCTCACATGAAAATATATTCACCCCTCTTAAGGTTCCTAAGAGTCTCATCCAATTGCAATGTGTGCTTGAATTCAGAATTTCATAATCTAAATAAGATCCAAGTGCAGGTGGGGCTCTTTGGGCGTAGTTCCTCTCCATCGTGAGTCTATACAACTAGAGGTTAGAGGAAAAAGCAATCAAGATCCACAAAAGCATGCCAGTTCATAAATACAGAATTAGCTAAATTTATTATCAAGTAAAAACACATGCACCCACAAAAAACATCCAAAATTCATGCATGCAGGTAGTCATGAGTGACATAAATTTCTAGTGAATTTTTAGCTCTACCTATCTAGAATTAAAGCTACAATTGTTATACCTCATCCCTACTTTTGTAAATACTCATCGATTATTCAATAAGCATCAGTAGCTACATGAAGCTTACTCTAATGTCCTATTTTCTTTTTTTTTCTTTTTTGGAGACAGGATCTTACTCTGTCACCCAGATGGGAGTGCAGTGGGATGATCATTGCTCACTGCAGTCTCAACCTCCTAGTCTCAAGCAGTCCTCCCACCTCAGCCTGCCAAATAGCTGGGACTACAGGCACACTCCACCAAGCCCAACTAATTTTTGTTTTTTAGTTTTTCTTTTGGTAGAGATGCGGTTTTGCTATGTCGCTCAGGCTGGTCTCAACTCCTGGGCTCAAGCAATCTGCCCACCTCAGCCTCTCAAATTGCCAGGATTACAGGCATGAGTCACTGTGCCTGGGCTGATGTCCTGCTTTCATAATTTTCTATCAGTACTGCTTAGGGTTATCTTGAGCACTGTGTCTACTTGACAGTACATATGGTTAGTCATATTCATCAACATTCCTCAGAAGATTAGATTAAGTTCAGTTTCCTATGAGAGGCAAGTTATCTGGTCCCCACTCCCCACACCCAACATAGAATGGTGGTGTAGACCTATTATAACAGCTATAAACATCCCCATTCAAAAAGAGCAAAAATAGAAGATATAAATAAGTGACTTGTCCATAGAAATTCTGAAATCCAATCAGGCAAATACAGGGAGTTTCTTTTTTAGATTTCAAGGCTTGAGAACAATTCTTTGTAGCTCTTGGCTCCACCCTTTGGATTCTTGGTTCTGCCCTCTGAGTCATCCTCTTTTCATGAAAAGTAGCATATGTTTGCAACTAAATAGTTTTATTGGTCTGCTTCCTGCCAGTAGGATTTGGAGGAACTGACATCCTCCTCTTATTTTGTACCTTTCATCCCTTTGAAGGTGGCAGTGTCTTGCTGAAATACATTTCTCAAATACTTCATGGGTTTCCTGTGAATTTTCCTGGTTTTCATTCTATCAGGCAAAGGTCACATCCACAGACCTTGTTGAGACCTCTACCTTAGGTCCCTGATGAGCGGGCTGAAGGACAACACTCTTAAGCTGCCTTGAGGCTCTCAGTTTTGATGGAGAGTTTCCATGAGGCACATGCTTGATCTCTTGAAAGTCATTTAAGTGACTGAATGCTTCTCTGATCCTCTAATCTTTCTGGGGTCTTAACAAAAGATGATACAGTAACATCCTCAGCTTTATCTTCATACCTTACAGTCCTAACCGTCCTCAGAAGCCATCTCTTTATCTTAACATCCTTGCCATCTGGAAACGCAGAGTCTCCAAAATCATGAAGTGCTAGTTCCATTTTGTTTAATCATTCTTCCCTCAGTTTGTCTCTCTCCTCTCACATTTTGCTATAAGCGGCAAGAAGAAGCCAAAAGATACCTTCAACATCTTGCTGGGAAATCTCATCAGCTAAACAACCAAGTTCATCACTTGCATGCTCTGCTTTTCACATAATTACTGGCAACAATTTTCTGCCACTTTGTAACATAGATCTCCCCTTCCTCCAGTTTCCAATAACATACTCATCACCTCCTTACTTCCTTTTGAGCCCTTACTAGCAGCATCCTTTGTGTCTAGATTTCTACTTACAAGGTAAGCTTTCCTTAGCATTCTCCTCAAAATACTTCCAGCTGCCATCCACTGCTTGTTTGCAAAGCTACCCCCTTTTTATTGTTACTTTTTGTGATGGAAGCACCCCGCTTCCAGTACTGAAATCTGTTCTAGTTATCTATTGCTGTGTAACAATATTACTACAAGTTTCATGGCTTAAAACAACACATGTTTATTGTCTAATAGTTTCTGTGGGTCAGGAATCCAGGCACAGCTTAGCTGGGTCGTCAGCTTCAGGGTCTCATAAAGCTGCAATAGGCATCAGCTAGAACTACAGGTTCAACTGAGAAAGGATCTGTCTCCAAGCTCTTGTGGTTGCTGGCAGCATTCAGTTCTTTGTGGGCTATTGGACTGAGGGTCACAGTATCTTGCAGCGGGGAGGCTGAAGAATGCTTCCAAACAGTAGCTTGTTTCCTCAAAGCCAGTGAAGGAGAAAGACTCTGGGCAAGATGAACATTACGTGCTTATATAACATAATCCCGTATATATAATCCCATACATCCTATCACTGTTGCCATATTCTATTTGTTAGATGCAAGTCACAGGTCCCACATACACTCAAGAAGAGGGAATTTGATAAAGGCATGGAAATCAGCACAGAGGTGATGGGTTCCACCTTACAGTCCATCTGTCACAGTTTCTTCTTAGCACCTTGGGGTCAGGGAGACTAGACCCATTCATTCATTCAAAGTCAACTTACATAGGAACAATGCATGTTCCACCCAGGTTCCTTTGCCTTATGGTCCTCAAAAAAGAGTACCCTGATGTTATTGGTCTCCATGCTCCTCCTTGGCACACAGAGACAGCCAAAACTTACAGAGAGCAAAGGCTTTATCTGTGGCTGCCTGGTTCAGGTAAAGCACAGAAAATGAAGTTAAAAGTGAGTCTCATTTGGATACCACAATCCCACAATTCTCGTGTGTGTGTTTGTGTGTGTGTATTTGGTCATTTTCCACAGCCTAAATGTTTGGAAAATATTTAAATAAATTATGATATCCATAAATTATAATACCAATTTTGTATGTATTCACAGAAATTTTAGCATGGAAAAATGTTCCTGGGACAAAAAAGCAGTTTACAAAATAGTAAATATTTCAAATATCATTCCTTTTAAATATATGCAGACATAATGTAAAAAAAATTAAAAGTGATTATTTCTAGGTGGTAAAGATAATGATTTTGTATTTCCTTCTTTAACTTAGCACTAAAATGTATCATTTTAGTATTAAAGGAACAAGCTTTAGAAGTTTTTGCTTATCTTTATTTTACAGTGGGAGTTATTTGAGATTGCAGACTATATTATTTATCTTCATGTTTCTAGCCCCTAGCATAACTTCTCTGGACATATTACGCTCTTAATAAACATTTTTGAACAAACACATACATTTTAGAAATTTGAAAACGAATACAGGTATTCTCTGGGAATATGCAGATGGTACTACTTCATATGCATTATTATAAACAGCAACAAAAAAATCCCCCAAACCTGGCCTCTACTTCTTTGAAGAGACCAAATCCACCCTCACTACCCTCATAATACAGTTAACTATTATACCACAAGGGACCAGGAGGTAAAGACGGCCGATGGCAGGGTTATTGGTTAAGTATGGTGAAATTCATAGGTAATTTATTATTTCTTGTTTTAGTCTGTAGTTTCAACTCTTTCCCAATATGACTTTTGAGATGGGTACTAGTAAGGATAAAAACGAATGGAGTTATCATTACACTTCTTGCTTTATTCCACCACTACAGGAGTTGGTAATAAGTGTTTAATTCATTTTGAATTTTATAGATTGGAGGAGGAGGAAAAATAAGGGGCCAATTAAGTGACCCTTGTACTGTAAGTAAATCTTTGCTGCTTTTTACTTCACCCAAAATAAACTGTTACTCACCATGGGTAAGTGAGTAAGAGATTTTTTCCCCCAAGAATACTAAGCAGGAACATATCATGGTTATGTTTATAAGTTATTATTTCAGCATTGCGCTTTAATGCTCACATTATTTTTAAGGATAACGGGGGCAAATGTAATTTGAATTTTCTTTTACAGAGGGGAATATTGAAGCACAGAAAGAGGCTAAAGAAATTTTACAAGAAGATTTGGAAAGTCAGTGACCCATCAAATAATAGATATTAATGTTTCTGATTAATCCTCCTCTGTAAATTTAGCCAAGACTCTTCTACTTCCTACTCACCAGTTTCTTGATCCCTAAGAAAATAAAATTACAAATAACTAAATCAGAGAATTGTGGGGTTTTCTTCCTTCTATGATTCTAATTTTTTTTTTTTTTTTTTTTTTTTTTGGAGACAGGGTCTCACTCTGTTGCCCAAGCTGGAACGCAGTGGCACAATTACAGCTCACTACAGCCTTGGCCACGGCCTCCTAGGCTCAAGTGATCCTCCTACCTCAGCCTCCTGAGTAGATGGGACTACAGACGTATGCCAACACTTCCACATAATTTTGTTATTTTTTATAGAAACAGCATTTGTCATGTTGTCCAGGCCGGTCTTGAACTCCTGGGCTCAAGAAATCCACTTGCTTTGGCCTCCTAAAGTGCTGGGATTACAGGTGTGAGCCACTGTGTCTGGCCCTGTTTCTTTACTTTCTGCAGGTCTTTTCTACTCATGTGATTCTAATATTTTATGATGATTAGATCGGTATTCCTTTTTTAAACCTGCTATTTGCACAAGAAATGTGTCAAGACCCAACAGAATGCTTTCAATTACAGAATCTTCTGGCCTCAGCGGAGTAACACAACTGTCCACCAAGTTATGATGCCAGCAAGACTTCACTGGCATATGTCACCTTGTTCAGTTTTCCCTATTGTGTCTTTTAGCCACAGTCTCTCAGATGCTACACCTTCCTGTGTTTACCTTCCTGAAAAATAGAGAGCCTGACACGTGCTGGAAATTGTGCCAAGTCCTGGCTGAAAGTTAGGGGTGGGTAGAGGAAGTTTAGCTATGCGGTTCCTTTCCTGTGCCCAGAGGGGTGTTTTAATTTCCCTTTCATTCTATAACACACGTCCCTTTCTCCACTTTCTACCAAGTCCTGTCTTGGAAGTCACCCTGGCTTTGTGCATTCCATATCTGATATCTGAACTCCACCCAAGCAGATCAGTAGTCAGCCTCTGCACCTCCTTTCTCTCCACTTGCCTTCAGTCTCCTTCATTTCTCTATCACTGCATCCATGTTTTATTTTTCAAAGTCAAAGTTCAGTTCCCTTCCTCACCAGCAACTGTATTCACAAATTAATATGAGGTTGTTCCACTCTCTTTTAGGAATATCTATAACTGACTGTTATTCCCAGAAAAATACATCTGGGAAGTGTTATTTTAGATTATATTAGTTTGTACACCATCTTTTAACAATTTTTTTTCTGATTTCAAAAGTAAACATTTTTTGACAACATTGAGAAAACAGGGAAGTAGATGAAAATAGAAATCAGTCTCCTCATCCAGAGTTCTCATCAATACCCGCATCTATTTCTTTCAAGACCTTAATCTATCCATGTATGATTATATAAAAATATATATATGTTTGCTGAAGAAGGATAATTTTGGATACACATTTTTCTGTATCTCTCTTTAGCATGATGTTGTGATATCTCCCCACATAATTGAATAGTCTTTTAAACACATTATTTTTAAAGTCTGCCTTTGAATTGCTTTCAGAAGTTTCCCCTCATTTATTAATTGGGAAAAAAATCAACCCCATAATTATGGCCATTTTTAAAGTTTGAAAAATCTAACTCTACACTTAAATTTTTGGATCAGCAAAAATTAAACTTAAAAAACAAACACATGTGAAAAGCTAATATTGCTATAAATTTTAAGGTAAACCAACGTATATTTAAGTTAATTTAATGGAGAGCAGTGTGCTATCCATCGTGAATACCAAAATGTGGCTAAAAATAACGACTACAGTTGAGTAAGACTGCAGAAGATAGTCTAAGAACAGATGAGGAAACTTGATAGCAAATTCCTCTGTAGTTTGCGAACAGACATCCGTGCTCTGTTGGAAAAGTCTGGGTCTTCTGTTCAGCTAGAGAATAATAGCCAATGTGTGATTTCCTTCTTTTTTCCTTTTTCTATTTTTTGTTTGTTTGTTTGTTTTGGAGATGGAGTCTTGCTCTGTCACCCAGGCTGGAGTGCAATGATCACAGCTCACTGCAACTTCTACTCCTGGGTTCAAACAATTCTCCTGCCTCAGCTGCCCTGGTAGCTGGGATTATAGGCGCCCACCACCATGCCCAGCTCATTTTTGTATTTTTTAGTAGAGATGGGGTTTCGTCATGTTGGCCAGGCTGGTCTTGAACTCCTGACCTCAGGTGATCTGCCAGCCTTGGCCTCTCAAAGTGCTGGGATTACAGGCGTGAGCCACCATGCCCGACCCCAGCATGTGATTTCAATCCTGTGTTTGTGGATTAGTGGTTAGGGAAGTGGTCAGAATTGGTCATTCTAGTAACGTAAGTTAGCATTTCCTTGGGATAACCAAATAATACAGAGAAAAAAATCTACAAAGGGATATACTGTTGGTTTAGAGGCTCAGAAAAAAAAGCAGTAAATCATCAATTTTATTTACTTTATTAAGAAATACAAAATCTGACTAGATCTACAGAAAGCCAGAGGTTCAGGTAAAGGTGTCTGAAGATCTTGGTTTAGTACAAAAAGCACTGGGCTGGATTCGAAACCTGGGGGCTAGTCCCATTTTTGTCCCTAACCATTTGAGTGATTTAAACAAGTTATATCGTTTATCTGAGGCTCAGATTTTTCTTCCTAAAAAAGACAAATGCAATACACACTTATTAAAACATTTTTAAGCAATATTTAAGTATATAAAGTAAAAATGTACTTTGCCTCACTCTCTGAGTCTACCTCATGATGTAATCTCTGTTAAAATTTTGGTATATATCACTCTGTACATTTCTCTATAAGCACTTAAATATTTTTTATAAAAATGGAATCAGACTCTATATATTGTCCTATAACTTGCTTTTTCCACTTAACAGTATATCATGGACATTCTTTCCTGCTGCAGTCTTATATTTCATGGCACAGAGATACCTTAATTTATTTAACAATTCCCATTATTGATGGACATTTAGATTGACCCTAAATTTTCACCATCTAAAACTCCCTCAATAAGTACATCTATACATAAATCTTCATGCATATGTATTAGGCTTCTTTAAGATAGCTTTCTGAAAATGGAATTGCTGGCTCATGCCTTTAATCCTAGCACTTTGGCAGGTTGAGATGGGCAGATCGCTTAAGCTCAGGAGTTCAAGACCAGCCTGGGCAACATGGCAAAACCCCATCTCTACAAAATATTAAACAATTACCCGGGTGTTGTGGCACATACCTGTACTCCCAGCTCCTTGGAAGGCTAAGGTGGAAGGATCACTTGGTGAAAGGATCACTTGAGCCTGGGAGATCGAGGATACAGTGAGCCATGATCATGCCACCGCACTCCAGCTTGAGTGACAGAGCAAAACCCTGTCTCAACATAAAATAAATAAATAAATTATTTAAATGGAATTGCTGAGTCAAAGTCTATATGTATTTTAAATTTGTGGCTGGACACAGTGGTTCACACCTGTAATCTCAGCACTTTGGGAGGCTGAGACAGGGGGATTGCTTGAGTCCAGGAGTTTTAGACCATCCTGGGCAACATAGCAAGACCCCATCTCTATAAAAAATCAAAAATTATCTGGGCATAGTGGTACACACTTGTAGTCCCAGCTACTCAAGAGGCTGAGGTGAGAGGATCACTTGAGCCTGGGAGGTCAAAGCTGCAATGAGCCGTGATTGCACCATGCCACTCAGCCTGGATGACAGACACAGTGAGACTCTGTCTCAAAAAAATAATTGTACAGGTAGTGCCAAACTGCCCTCTAAAATTGTACAGCTTGATGTTTTCCTCAACAGGTATGAAAATGCTCCCCTTTTACGCCTTCACCAACACTGAATACTGTAAATCTTTTTTATACTCTGCCAATCTAATCAGTGAAAATGGAATTTTACTGAAACTTTCTTCATCTATATAATGAATAGCTGGTCAGCATGGTCTCTAAGGACGTTTTGACTTCAAAAATGCTGCAACTCTGCAGAACTGTGGAAAACATAATCGCTTTATCTGGAGCCATAAATGTCTGGTGTTAGAGTGAACTGTCCTGGGCCCTTCCTGACCCATCTGTGAAACTACAATGCCCAGACCTGAGAGTTTCCACTGAGAGTTCCCGAGGAAGCAGGGTAGAAGGCATCCAAGCAGAAGAGATGTAGACAACACCACCTGTCAATCTTATCAAGTGAAAAAAAGCAAATGTTGCTATTTTCAGCAAGTTTAGCTCAAAGAGAGAAAAACAACACCAGAAAAACCCCTGAAGTCTTAAAATATTAAATTCTTTAACACTGCTTATTATAAAGCAAGGGCAGAAACTTAGTATTTCATCTAAAAAGTTCTGGCTTGGCAAAATCCAGCATTTGGCAGGGACTCAATAAGGGATGATAATAATTGTGCTGATGAAACCATCTCAGCTAATGTCTTCTTTCTGGCTAAATTTTGAATATGTAGATATTGTACTGATGCTAATCTAACTTTCAGTTCACCCTAAGGGGAAAAAAAAGATTATGACAGAGCAGTGGAAAATCTTCCAGGGGAAAGTCAGTTTGATTGATGTGCCCTTCTGGCTTGAGCACGCAGTTCTTCCATTTAGTGTTATAGTGTCTTTTTTGAGTGGCAGTTTGGCCTAGATTTAAGGCACTGCTGAGCTATCCCTAAGCTCTGCAAAGGCTTTCTTAGTTACCATTAGCTTTTGTGTAATGCCTTCCTTTCTGATAGCTCTTTTTATTTCATAAAATTCTTGTACAGTTTTAAAATCCTTCATGCGTTCAATTTCAATCAATTATACTGCAAAATGGAAGGATTATTTTAAAATGATATCTGTAGGGAAATTTACTAAAATGTTAACACCAGCACTGAACTATTGCAATCACCACCTTACTGGTCTCTCTGTCATCAGCCTTCACCCCTCCAGTGCATCCTCCGCTCATTGGCCAGAATCAACCACCTGCAATTTAGAACACCTTCCATATCCGACCTCTATCTCTTGCTTCAACTGATTTCTTGGTTTTTCCTTCTAGCACATCCCATGGACTAGAGCAATCAGTCTGGTAGTTCCTCGAATGCTCTGCTTCATGTCTCTGTGCCTTTTGCATGCCAACCCACTGCCCAGAATGATTTGTCCCCTGGAGTATCATCCCCTGGCTTGTTTCTAGTTAACCTTTCAAGATGCAGTTCAAATGTCAGCTTCCCTGGAAAGATGAACTCCCCAGGGAAGGTTGACCCCTCCATGCCCTCAATCTCTATAACCCTGATGGTTGGCATGGTTTATCTGACCTGCCTCCTTTCTATACCAGACTCTGCTAAGGCTTCTTTCTGGCCGGCACGGGCCCTGTATATTGGTCATCTTTCTGTCATTTATTAAAGTGCCAGGCATATCGTAGAGATGTGATTAAGGTTCATTGACTTGACTTGCCTTGAATGACACAGCGATAAATCTGAAATTACTTGAAGACTCATTTTATTGGGGATCTTCGCACAAATTACTACAAAGTATTGTTTTGTCAAGTAAGTTACACTTACAAATTATGCGAACTACTAACAAAGCACATCTCTGGGAAAAATGCCAGTGGACACAGTGATCCAAAACTCCTTATTATTGAGAGAATGAGGCATGAGAGGTGTTTCAACATTATTTTTTATAGTCTTCTTTGTGACGCTGCTTGTACAATAACCATGTTTCCCTAAGGATTCTGAGACCTTTTGAAACATTTGGAAGACATTCAATGAAACACAAAACTAGTATGTGTGAAGTGTAATAGGACTCACTTGGCTAGCACTCATCAAAGTAATTTCTTAAAGATATACTATCATCCTTCCAAACTTCAAAATGTTCAAATAATTTTGACGTGTCCAACGTTGGAGTTTTTGGATGGGATGTATTCCCCCATTTAATTTTCTGACAGTACAAAATAATAATGGCATTAGTTATAAATACATTACCCTTTAATTAAGACCTTAAGTTCTTTAAAGTTTGCAATTCACTTGTAGCTCAAAATTTTTACATGTACAAGGACTTTTACAGACAGGTCCTCTCAGATATATAATGAAAACTTTCCAAATGTCTTTGTAAGTGTATTTAAAGGAGTAGATTCATTCCATTATGCCTTCTGTTATAGAAACCTGACTCTCAGAACTGAATGTCCTCTTCAAAGTAAGCTGTTTGATCTCAGCCTATAAAATAGTCTTCAAAATAGCATAACCCCAAATGTGCATTGGTATTTAAAAAATTGTTAATATATAGTCTCTAGCACGTTATTCCTGTGGAGTCATTTATGGGAAAAAATTTTAAACTATATGTGTTAAGGTTTAAATATTAGAGGCTGATTTAAAAGGGAAAATGATAATGTGTACCCTAGAACTTAAATAATAATAAATTGTTGGTATCAATAGATAAATTAGAAAAAGAATCCTTGATTATTTTTGTTTAAAACTGTCAAACCATTGTTTTTATAAATTTATGTTTAAATATATATACTAATATTAATTGTATTTATACTTAACTGTATATAACCATACATTTTTTAAATTCACCTTCCTATACAGTCTGTTTATGACTATGGAATGCTGGATTGTTAAAGACTTCCAGAAATGAGGCAAGGTATAGTGGCTGACACTTGTAATCCCAGCACTTTGGGAGGCCGAGGCAGGTGAATCACTTGAGGTCAGCAGTTCGAGACCAGCCTGGTCAACATGGTGAAAGCCTGTCTCTACTAAAAATGCAAAAGTTAGCCAGTGTGGTGGCAGGCACCTGTAATCTCAGTTACTTGAGAGGCTGAGTCAGGGAGACTTGCTTGAACTCGGGAGGTGGAAGTTGCAGTGAGCCGTGATTGCACCACCGCACTCCAGCCTGGGTGACAGAGTGAGACTCTGTCTCAGAAAAAAAAAAAAGAAAAGAAAAAGAAAAGACTTCCAGAAATGGAATTAGTAAATTAATGGATATGAATATTTGCTGAGTTCCTGATGCATAGTTCCAAATTGCCTCTGAAAGGGTGATACCACCTTATACTATCATTGGTAATGCATGAAAACATGTGTTAAACTATGCCTTTTCCAGGAACAAATAATATTACTTTAAAAAATATTGCTAAATCTTAAATGCTCATTATTAAGTAATAAATAACATTACTTTATAAAATAATTGCTTTAAAAATTTTCTAATTTCTTTGGTATAAAGTACATTAATCTATGAATTATTCTTTACATTATTCTTTCTAATAGAGTTGAATATTTTCCTATAAATTTAATAGTTAGATTTGTTTTGTGTGAATCTTTGATTATTGTTGTGGCAGTTTGTTAATTGAAATCTTCGTGTTTTTCTAATTATTATTATGGGATATGCATTATATACATACATATATGCATATGTATTACTATCCTTTTATCTTCTATATTTGTTGTTTTCTACTCTATTGCTTGTCTCTTCAATTTGTTTAATTTATTTATGCATTATTTTAAAAAGCAGAACATACTTGAATTTTCAGTTTATATGTAGTTACATCTGCCGATCTTTTCCTCAATAATTTTTTTTTTTCTGAAACTTCCAGGAAGTTGTCTCTCACAGCCTCCTTAAAATTGATAAAAATACAATTCTATTATTTCTCCTTTTTCTGGTATTTAAGTTTTTATCTAACTTCTTTAGCATTTTGAGTATAATGAGCTTTGAGATAGCTTTTTTCCTGTTTCTTCTGTGGATGTTTATTGAGTTTCTTGGATGTGTGGATTTGTCATTTTTTTATCAAGTCTGGATAATGGCCAATCATTCTCTCCTTAAATATGCTTTGACCCCCTGCCTCCTTTGGGCATTCCAATTACACATAGATTAGTCCATTGAGGTTGTTCCATAATTTATTGTTGTTTAGTTTATTTCAAAAAAATTCTCTTTTCTCTGTGTGTTTGTATGTTTCATTCTGGATAGTTTCTGTGCTATGCTTTCAACTTCACTGATCTTTTCTTCTATAATATCTACTTTGCCATTCATCTCATCCAATGTATTTTTCATCTCATATATTGTGGTTTTCTTCTATAGTCATTCAATGTAGGTCTTTAAAAAAATCTTCCATGTCTCTATTTAACTTTTTGAACATATGAAATATAGTTATACTAATTGTTTATTGTCTTTGTTGGCTAATTCTAACACCTGTGCTAGTTCTGGGTCAGTTTCAATGGGTGTTTCTCCTCATCATGGTAGTATTTTCCTACATTTGTACATGCTTTGTAATTTTTTTTTCTTTTTTTGTTTCCTTTTATTTTGTTTTAGAGATGGGGTTTCACCATGTTGGTCAGGCTGGTCTCAAGCTCCTGACCTCAGGTGATCCGCCCACCTCGGCCTCTCAAAGTGCTAGGATTACAGGCATGAGCCACCACAACCGGCAGCTTTGTAATTTTTTTATGGGATCCCAGACACTGTGGAATTTACCTTGCTGGGTGTTCAATATTTTTGTATATCCAATATTCTTGAGCATTGTTCTGGAATGTGGCTAGGTCTCTTGAAAATGGTGTTTATCTTTCAGATCTTGCTTTTGAGATATGTTAGGTGGGACCAGAGCGGTGCTCAGTCTAGGGCCAATAATTTCTCACTTACGAGGCAAGACCCTTCAGTACACTTTGTACAACACCGTGAATCATGAGATTTTCAATCTCACTGGTAGGAACACACTGTATTCCCAGCTCTGTGAATGTAGGTATTGTTTTCTCTAATCCTTTAAGATGGCTCTTTCCTCAGCTTTAGGTAGTTTTCTCACAAGAAAGCCTGGACTAGTACTCCACTGAATATTCCAGAGAGGTACCCTCTGTAGTTCTCCAGAGCTTTCTTTCTTTCTTTCTTTTTTTCTTTTTTTTTTTTTTTTTTGAGATGGAGTTCACTGTGTCACCCAGGCTGGAGTGCAGTGGTGCAATCTTGGCTCACTGCTGCAACCTCCGCCTCCCGGGTTCAAGCAATTCTCCTGCCTCAGCCTCCTGAGTAGCTGGGATTACAGGCTACCATGCCTGGCTAATTTTTGTATTTTTAGTAGAGACAGAGTTTCACCATGTTGGCCAGCCTGGTCTCAAACTCCTGACCTCAGGTGATTCACCTGCCTTGGTCTCTCAAAGTGCTGGGATTACAGGAGTAAGCCACCACGCCAGGCCCCAGAGCTCTTTTTCTTTGAGATGCTCTCCTCTTCACTATTCTGCCCTGCGAACTCTAGCTACCTTGTTCTCCCTGAACTCTTAGCTCCAGTTCTTCAGTTCAGAGGGTTTATTGTGCTCTGCCTGGGTTTCCTCCTTGGGCTGCCTGAAAACTCTCCCAAGGCAGTAAACTGGGGCACTCCTAGGCTTACCTCATTTATTTCACGTCTCTTTGGGCTCACTGGGAACTTAGCTGCCTGATGATAGAGTCTTAAAAACTGTTGTTTCATATATTGCATCCGTTTTTTGGTTACTTCCAGTGGGAGAATAAATATGGTCTCTGTTACTTCATCCTGTTCGAAACCATAATTTATTTATGTACTCTGGATTCCATCCTTGTGTATAGATTGAGATGGATATCTGTTGTTGTAATTTTATTCCACCAAAATTAGTTAACCCAACATTAATTAGTGAACATTTTCTTCCCTGATGGTTTATTTTTAATTTTTATTTTTTTGAGATGGAATCGCACTCTGTCACCCAGGCTGGACTGTAGTGGCGTGATCTCAGCTCACTGCAACCTCCACCTCCTGGATTCAAGCAGTTCTACAGCCTCAGCCTCCCCAGTAGCTGAGATTACAGGTGCCCGTCACCATGCCTGCCTAATTTTTGTATTTTTAGTAGAGATGCGGTTTCACCATGTTGGCGAGGCTGGTTTTGAACTCCTGACCTCAGGTGATCCACCCACCTCAGCCTCCCAAAGTGCTGGGATTATAGGCGTGAGCCACAGCGCCCGGCCCTGATGGTTTTTTTAATACTTCTTTGTGCTATATTAAATACTCACATATATTGGAGTCCATTTCTGGATTAGCTATTTGGTCTTGGGGATCTATTTGCCAGTTTTTACCCTAGAACTATACTCTTTTACCTTCAGCTGCTTTGCCACATATTTTTAATATCTGATAATGCTAATATACCGTATCGTATTTTTCCATTAAATGTTCCTCTGAGAATTTTTAAAAGGGATTCTAGTATACTTATCCTTTTATATATATTTTGGAATCATTTTGTCAAATTTAAAAAAACACTCTGGGATTTTTTAAATATCAGAATTAAATATGTAAATTAACCTGGGGTTGGCAAATAGACATTTTATATATTAGTTTTCCTATCCAAAACTTTAACACAACAGTCCATCTAATATAACAATCCGTCTTCTTCACTCACTCAAATCTCTTGTTTTAATTTTCCATAAGGTTTTATAGTTTTATTATGAAGATCTTCTTGTAAGTTTAATTTACTCTCAGGTACTCTGTGTGTGTGTGTGTGTGTGTGTGTGTGTGTGTTGCTATTGGAAATTGGCTCTTTTTCTGGTCAGCTTGTTTTCCTCCAGTTGTAGCTAAATGTTGACAACACATGTATATATTGTGTATCTGTGTGTGTATACTTGCACTGCCTAGTTTCCTATCTATACTAATGCCAGCTGTTTATAGAATGAAATTCTTGGCTTTTCTAGATATATAATCATGTAACTAGGAAATATTGATATTTTTGTCTCTTTCTTCTAATAACCCACATAAAACTAGACTGGCTTACTGGGTCTTGAAACCAGCTACAGCATAGAATTTCACTATAAGAAATAGTGGCCGGGTGTGCTGGCTCACACTTGTAATTCTAGTACTTTGGGAGGCCAAGGCAGGTGGATCACTTGAGGTCAGGAGTTTGAGACCAGCCTGGCCAACGTGGTGAAACCCTGTCTTTACTAAAAATAGAAAAATTAGCCCGGCATGGTGGTGGACGCCTGTAAATCCCAGCTACTCAAGAGGCTGAGGCAGGAGAATCTCTTGAACCCAGGAGGCGGAGGTTGCAGTGAGCCGAGATGGCACCACTGCACTCCAGCCTGGGGGACAAGAGCAAAACTTCATCTCAAAAAAATAAAAAGAAAAAGAAATACTAGTGACTGTCACATAGAACTAAACATAAATTGAAATTTTCATATAAGTCTTTCAAGAATACCTAAGGAAGAATCCAAACACAAAGCAAAAATCTTTTTTTTTCTCTCTATTTCCTATCAATGCAGTATGTAATATTATCTCACACAGGGAGCTGCCCTTCTTTCCAACTTCCTCCCAAAACTCTTCCGTCCCAAATTTCCCTTCAAAACCATCTCACATAGAACCAAATCCTCCTATCCCTTACTTCCCCCAAAAGAACTATCCTGGATAATTTTTGCTATCATATTTATATGATAAACATGCTGCTATCATATTTATATGATAAATATGCTGGTATCTCCTGCTGGCTTTCCCAGTTCTCTACTTCACCATTGCTCTAATCAATAAAAAGTGTCCCCAGTGGCAAATAGTCAATAGAAGCTAACTTACAATGTGGGGTGGATGAGAGAAGAAAGGGATTCAGGCTACCCACATCCAAATTCAATATATTTATTAAATGACTTTGAATGGTTCTCATTAGCCAAGAAGATCTAACACTGTTAAGTCCTGTAGTTCTCTAAACAACCTTTGAAGGCTTTATTTATTAGTTTGTTTGTTTTTGAGACAGAGTCGCTCTTGTTGCCCAGGCTGGAGTGCAATGGCACTATCTCTGCTCACTGCAACCTCCGCCTCCCGGGTTCAAGCTATTCTCCTGCCTCAGCCTCCCGAATAGCTGAAATTACAGACATGCGCTACCACGACTGGCTAATTTTGTATTTTTAGTAAACACGGGTTTTCTCTATGCTGGTCAGGCTGGTCTCAAACTTCCGACCTCAGGTGATCCACCCTCCTTGGCCTCCCAAAGTGCTCGGATTATAAGCATGAGCCACTGCCCCCGGCCTGAAGGCATTATTTTTTATGGCATTTTATGACATATGGAAGCTTTCCTGAACCAATTTTTAGATAATTGTATATAATTTTTCCGTTTTAAAAAACGTGAAAACTGCTACTTAAGGCAACTGGAGATACCGCTGAATGCCCTCTGGGGTCAGGAAAATGCTTTGGTGCCACCTGCCGGTTTCCAAAGATGTTTCAGGAACTTGCTCTCGATTTCCGGTTTTTTTTTTTTTTTTAAACTCAGCTCCCAGCACATTTCAAAATAACTAAAATAATAATAACAGTTTTTTTTTGGTAGCAAGAGCGCAAGTGCTCAAACTTATAAAAATGCAAATAAATTTGTTTGGGATGCAATATGAAGAAACATTCATACTTGTCAATCATTTAACTAGTCAAATTTTTTTTATTACTTGGCCAAAATGTAGATTTCATATGTTGACTTTACATTGCTACTTACATACAGCCTATTTATTTTCTCGTTAATAAGATATATTTTCTTTCTTTTTTTATTTTTTGAGACGGGGTTTCCCTGTGTTGCCCAGGCTGGAGTTCAGTGGTGCCATCTCAGCTCACTGCAACCTCCGCCTCCTAGGCCCAATTGATCCTCCCATTTTTCAGCCTCCTGGGTAGATGTGTGCCACCAAGGCCGGCTAATTTTTGTGCTCTTTGTAGAGGTGGAGTTTCCCCATGTTGCTCAGACTGGTCTTGAACTCCTAGGCTCAGGCGATCTGCCAGTCTTGGCCTCTCAACGTGCTGGGTTTACAAGCGTGAGCCACCAAGCCAAGCAACAGGTATATTTTCAAGTGGATGGTATCCCATCAGTTGTGACATATGATGTAAATACTCTAAGAATAAAACTTTGAAGTTTCTTAACATTTTACATATATTATAGTTAGAATAATTCTAAGTTATTCCTATAATAATGCTACACTTATTCACTTGCATTCTGATACACATTTCTTGAACGAAGGAGATACAGATACAGCTTATGCATTTACATTCATTCATTCAGTCAGTCAATAAATTGTTAACCACATCCCAGGTACTTTATTTGGTAATTAGGATTTAGTAGTAAACATGAGAAAGTCTCAACATCAGCCTTAGATGAGAGTAGGATCCTGATCTCTGCGTATCACAAATCATACAAAATAAATTTGCTTAAAAATGTGGGAACCTGTCTTTCAAAACTCGCCATTTAGCACTAGTGTAGCATAACCTGTAAACCTAAACATAGACCAACAGGCGCCAGGATTTGAACCCAAACCACGTGACTTCACAACCCGTAGCTTTCGGCACTACGCTATGCTACTAGCATCTAGCAAAGGCTGGATAAGTATACACTGAATGAATGATTCCGGCTACGGATTCTTAACGCCCACAAAAGGCCCATCCAGAGACCGAAAGCCTCAGACACAAGCCACAGCGCAGACGGCTGGACCGGAGCTGCGGAGCAGAAGAAACTCAAGAGTTGAGCCCGAGATCAGCGGGCTGAGGGGCGGGCTTACGGGCGGGCTTTCGTCTCGGGAGGCGGAGCTGGCTCGTCCAATTCCGCGCGAGTTTGAACCTCTTCACTTGCCGTAGTGTCTGCAGCCGGAAGAGGCTCTACAGCATGTTTTAGGTTTCCGGGAGAGGGTTGGACTCCTTGGTACCATGTGGGAGCTGCTGTGAAGAGTTGTTGCCTTCCAAGGTATACCCAGATTCCCAATTCCGGGTAAGGAGGAGCACAGAGCCGCTTGATGCGGCTGCGGATGGGGGCGGCATATCGAGGGAGGGTAAGAGTTTTCCGGATATCTACGGAATCAGGGTTGAAGGAAAGCCTTGGCGCGGTCGCCGATACTGTGATTAGTTCTTAGCGCTGTTGCCGTCGTGTTTGCATCTCCGGGGTCCACATATCTCAGGACAGCCGCGTTGTGTGTCCATGACGGCGCCGAGTGCAGAGGAAAATTGTTTGTATATGACGCGCCTTACAGTTTCGTAGAGACTTCTCAAAGTGCTTATGTTTTTTTTAGCCTGTGTCATTAAAACTCCGCTGGCGTGAAAGATGACGTCCTTAGCCCAGCAGCTCCAACGACTTGCCCTCCCTCAAAGTGATCCCAGCCTCTTCTCTAGAGATGAAGTTGCCTCTTTGTTGTTTGACCCTAAGGAAGCGGCCACCATCGACAGGGACACCGCCTTTGCCATTGGTGAGCCATCTTTTAGCTGTGCTTGAAATGTTTATGAGTAGTGGTATCTGGATCTCACAGATGAAGAAACAAGGTTAGAGAGGTCCACTAATATGTCAAAAAGAGAACAGCTAAAAGGGGATAGAGGCAGTGACTTGGGTGACAGAGGAGTCCTCTCAGAGGACTGGCGTAGTTATTGTTGAGGATATCCAAAAAAAAAAAAAGCAATGTTTCCTGCCACGAAGTACTGTTCTAGTAGATGAGATAGGACTTACTCTACATGTTTGAAAACTAGAAAGCAATGTTTGGGACTGTATTTCAAATTGTACATACTTAAAGAATTCAGAGACTTCTTAGGGGTAAGTAAAACTGCAAAAGAGGGGTAGGGTGAGTTTGCTTGCAAAGAATTGTTAACTAAATTGGCTTTTTTTTTTAAATTTAGGATGCACTGGCCTGGAAGAGTTGCTTGGAATTGATCCTTCCTTTGAGCAGTTTGAAGCACCGTTGTTCAGTCAGCTAGCAAAAACCTTGGAGCGAAGCGTGCAGACCAAAGCAGTAAACAAACAGTTGGATGAAAACATTTCATTATTCCTTATTCACTTGTCGCCTTACTTTTTGCTTAAGCCAGCGCAGAAGTGTCTGGAGTGGTTGATTCACAGGTAGTTAATAGAATTACAGATATAACTATGGGCTAATCACTTTGGTCTTTTAAAAAATTAAGTTGTTGAGAACACTTATCAACTTAAAGCTGAAAAATTGATGTATATTAAGAGATTAAGACAACATCCATTGTGTGAGATAAGCATGCTCTTCTGTCTATAAATTCTTTTTTGTTGATAATGAAAAGTAGAACTACTGATGATTTTGAGTGAATGGTTTAACCTCATTAGTTCTTTTTTTTTTCTTTTGAGATGGAGTCTTGCTTGTTGCCCAGGCTGGACTGCAGTGGCACAGTCTCAGCTCACTGCAGCCTCTGCCTCCCGGGTTCAAACAGTTCTCCTGCCTCAGTCTCCTGAGTGGCTGGGTTTACAGGCACTTGCTATAGTGCCTGGCTAAGTTTTGTATTTTTGTAGAGACAGGGTTTCACTGTGTTTGCCAGGCTGGTCTTGAACCCCTGATCACCCCAAGTGATCCACCTGCCTCAGCCTCCCAAAGTGCTGGGATTACAGTCATGAGCTACTGTGCCCAGCCTAAGCTCATTAGTTGTTTGGTAAGAAAGAAGCTTAATACGCATTGCCCCAAGTGTGCAGGAGCAAACTGTAATGGCAAAGTGACAGCTTGTTCCTGCACACTTGGGGCAATGGGTATTAAGCTTCTTTCTTGCCAAAATAACAAAATGGTTGGGGAAGCAGGCAATATTATCCTCTGAAATACCATTACTTGAGAAAAACAATGATAGCTAATGTGTATTGAGCATTCATACAGCAGGCCTTGGTAAGCACTTACCTGCATTATCTCATTTAATCCTCGCAGTATTCATCTGGTGAGATTACTTGTATTATCTCTGTTTTACAGTTGAGAAAACTGAGGCTTAGCCGGGTTAAGTTGCTTGAGTCACACAGCTAGTAAGTGGCAGAGCTAGGATACAACTGTAGTTTATTTCCAAGGTCTGATCTTTTATCTGCTTTGGGAATTGTCTTAGCAAGTTTACTCAGTTTATTTTCTCACATATTGGTATCACATCTCACATACTGGTATCACATCACAGCATACACATTTTTGTTTTGTTTATTCTCCACATATGTCTTTTTTTTTTTTTTTTTTTGAGATGGAGTCTCGCACTGTCTCCTGGACTGGAGTGCAGTGGTGTGATCTCTGCTCACTGCAACCTTTGCCTACCAGGTTTAAGCGATTCTCCTGCCTCAGCCTCTCAAGTAGCTGGGATTACAGGTGCCTGCCACCATGCCCAGCTAATTTTTTTTTTTTTTTTTTTTTTTTTAGGAGAGACCTGGTTTCACCATGTTAGCCAGGCTGGTTTCAAACTCCTGACCTCATGGTCCACCTGCCTTAGCCTCCCAAAGTGCTGGGATTACAGGCATGAGCCACTGTGTCACTGTGCCCAACTGTCTTTTCTTTTTTTTTTTTTTTAATTTTTTTTGAGAGTCAAGATTTCACTCTGTCACCTAGGCTGGGGTGCAGTGGTGTGATCATGGCTCACTTGACCTCCAGGGCGCAAATGATCCTCTGATCTCAGCCTTCCAAGTAGCAGGGATTACAGGGATGTACCATCATGCCCTGCTATCTTTTATTACTATTATTATTATTTTGTAGAGACAGTGTCTCTGTTGCCCAGGCTAGTCTGGAACTCCTGGCCTCAAGCAATCCTCCCGTCTTGTCGGCCTCCCAGACTGCCGGGGTTATAGGCATGAGCCGCCACACCAACTCCAACTTACACGTTTTGTTTTATTTTATTTTTTATTTATTTTTCTTGAGACAGAGTTTCACTCTTGTTGCCCTAGCTGGAGTGCAATGGCGTGATCTTGGCTCACTACAACCTCTGCCTCCAGGCTTCAAGCTATTCTCCTCCCTCAGCTTCCACAGTAGCTGGGATTACAGGCATGCGCCACCACGCCTGGCTAATTTTGTATTTTTAATAGAGACAGGGTTTCCCCTTGTTGGTCAGGCTGGTCTCGAACTTCCGACCTCAGGTGTTCCGCCCCCCTTGGCCTCCCAAAGTACTGGGATTACAGGCATGAGCCACCGCACCTGGCTTAGATATTTTAAAAGTGGATTTCTATTCCGTTAATTGGAGACATGGCTTCAAGACCAGCCTGGCCAACACCGTAAAACCCCGTCTCTACCAAAAATACAAAAATTAGCAGGGTGCTACAGTGAGCACCTATAATTCCAGCTGCTTGGGAGGCTGAGGCAGGAGAATCCCTTGAACCCGGGAGGCGGATTTTGCAGTGAGCTGAGATTGCGCCACTGAACTCCACCTGGGGTGAAAGAGGGAGTCTCTGTATCAAACAAAAAACAAAAATTGGAGACAATTTTTTTTAAGAAGTAAGTGAGTCACCAAGAAACCGTAGTTTTTAACTTGGGTCTTCTGATTGTCAGAACATTAGGGCAATCAGACAAAAAAGAATATTTAAAAGTCTGTAATATTGCCATCTGTTTTTTAGCATCTAGTTTTACCCCCAAATAGATCTTCATGTAAGCAATACTTTTTACATTTGGTTTTTCATTTATTTCTTCAGAACACTTATTTATTTATTCAACAAATACTAAGTTCAGTACACAGTTAAGTAGGTTGTGCGTGATTACTGTTTTGAAATAAATGCTGTAATAAAGAATTAAGCATAGTTTTGTGCATATAGTTCTGCCTGGAATAGTTGAAGAAAGCTTCATGGAAAAAGTAACAGCTTGGATAGTACTAAAATTGTGTGTGAAACTAATAGGCTGGGTTCAGTGGCTCATGCCTGTAATCCTAACACTTTGGGAGGCCAAGGTGGGCAGATCACTTCAGATCAGGAGTTCGAGACCAGGCTGACCAGCATGGTGAAACTCTGTCTCTACTAGGAATACAAAAAAAATTAGCCAAGTGTGGTGGTATACACATGTAATTCCAGCTACGCGGGAGGTGGGAGCATGAGAATCATTTGAACCTGGGAGACGAAGGTTGCAGTGAGCCGAGATCACGACACTGCACTCCCATCTGGGTGACCGAGTAGACTCCATCTCAAAAAAAAAAGAAAAAAAAAACTAATAAAAGACAATGTATGATACTATTAAAAAAAAAAGAAAGTACATGTAGGCCAGGCATGGTGGCTCATGCTTGTAATCCGAACACTTTGGGAGGCCGAGGTGGGCGGATCACCTGAGGTCGGGAGTTTGAGACCAGTCTGACCAACATGGAGAAACCCCATCTCTACTAAAAAAACAAAATGATCTGGGTATAGTGGCACATGCCTGCAATCCCAGCTACAGAAGGATCGTTTGAATCTGGGAGGCAGAGGTAGCAGTAAGCTGATATCACACTATTATACTCCAGCCTGGGCAACAAGAGCAAAACTCCATCTCAAGAAAAAAAAAGTCCATGTAAAAGAATAGAGTTTACACAGAAGAGGGATCAGTTGGCAGAGAGAATTAGAAAAAGCATCTTGGCCAGGTGCGGTGGCTCACACCTATAATCCTAGCACTTTTGGGAGGCCGACGCAGGTGTATTGCCTGAGCTCAGGAGTTTGAGACTAACCTGGCCAACATGGTAAAACTCCATCTCTATTAAAATAAAAAAAATTAGCCGGGCATGGTGGTGCATGCCTGTGGTCACAGCTACTTGAGAGGCTGAGGCAAGAGAATCACTTGAACCTGGGAGGTGGAGGTTGCAGTGAGCAGAGATTGTGCCACTGCACTCTAGCCTGGGCAACAGAGTGAGACTCGCTCTCAAAAAAAAAAAAAAGTTGAGAGACCAGATTGGGCAACATAGGAAGACCTAGTCCCTACATAGAAATAAAAAGTTAGTCAGCTGTGTTGGTGCTCACCTGTGGTCGCAGATACTCAGGAGGCCTAGGTGGGAGGATCAATTGAGCCTGGTAGGTCGAGGCTGCAGTGAGCCATGATCATGCCACTGCACTCCAGCCTGGGTGGCAGAGCAAGACCCTATTCAAAAAAATAAAAATTTTAAAGCTGAGAGAAAGTGAATGGGGTGTAGATTTTGATTTTGAATATTTACAGATATTGGATGGGAATTGGCAGGCCTATGTTGAGGCCTGTGTGAATGGAAAATTGAGGACTTTTAAAATGTTCCATATCTTGCTTATAATTAAGTGATTTTTACTGCGACTCGTTTTAGGTTGTTTTAGCTCATTAATACACAGCTTGGGCATATGAGGAAATAGGTGCTTTTTATTAAGTTTTGTGTCCAGTTGAACTGTCTGCTTTTTTTCCCCAGGTTCCATATACATCTTTATAATCAGGATAGCCTCATTGCTTGTGTTCTGCCGTACCATGAGACAAGAATATTTGTGAGAGTCATACAGCTACTAAAAATTCATAATTCAAAGCACAAATGGTTCTGGCTGTTGCCAGTTAAGGTATGATTGCTGAATGACACGTCTGTAACCATTACAAATCTTGATTAAGGGATTTAATTAGGAAAAAATAAGCCAGTGCTCCTGGGAATGGTCCAAATATTACCTCCATCATTTTTATTTCCTAACTTCCAACTGAAACTATTATTAATGTTAATAATGTTTAGCTTTTATTTAGTATCTGACATCAGGCTGGGCAACGTACATCATATTGTCTTGGATTAACCCAAAACTTCGTTTTCGCAGATGAGGACAGGCTACTTGCCAAAGTTCGCATAACTTTTAAGTGGCAGAGTTGAGATTTGAACCCCAGTCTGATTCCAGACCGTGTGTCTTTCTGTTGTACCGTGCTGTTTGGCATTTTAAATTTTGGAACTGAGAGCTTAAAAAAAAGTTGGAGGTGAAGAAAGGCAGAAAATACTTATAAAAATTAAAAGGATATGGATAACTTCAGGGCTTAAGAATTTATTAAAGTTGTGAGGAAGATGCTAGGAATTAATTTACAGACGAATCTAAGTATACTTGTATAACAGGAAGGGTCTGGGTAAGATGAAACAGCATACTGTTGTACAGGAAACCAGCTGACTATCAGCACTTTGGCAACATGTGGTAGAGGAAAGTAGATGGAGTTGTTAGCAGGAACTTTACCACATGTTGAGCGTGGTGATCCAGGTTAGGAGGGGAGGCAAATGGGGATGAAAGGAGGCTAACAGATCATGGGGCTATGCACATTTGGTTGATGATGGTAGTGAGGTCAGTGTTTAGAATTAGTTAAGACAGGAGTAATGAGGACTTTTTAATTAGAAGGAGAATTTAAGAATCTGAATGTAAAGCACTTGAACTAAAGAACATTGGAGAAGGTCAGGCTTTGATAAAGCTCTCAAACTGCTCTTCCCAACGTTCACTCTGCTCATAGTGTCAAAATTATTCTTCCTGTGATCTACCCTTGGACCTTGCTGCTCCCTAGGCCCTCTTATTCCAGGTATCCAAACTCCACTCACCTACTAAAGTTCACTTAAAATTCTCCTTTCATTTATTTGATCAATACTTACTGAGCATCTATTACATACCATGTGTAATGCTGGATGATGAGAATAGTGGTATAAGTTGCCCAGGTTCCTAGTTTATTTCTATTCTTAGAATTATTTGAAAGCAATGACAGAAGCATGTCATATTGGCTCAGAAACCAAATAGAACCAGTACAATTACTAAGAATCTAGAGAAACAGATTTTGATAAGTACCTTTCAAAATGTGCCATACGATAAGCGAACATTTTTCACTAAATACTTCTGCCCTCATTGCAGACCTTCTCTTGAATTTCTAAGTTCCCATGATTTTATGTGTTAATTTCATCACCACCACCAGTTACAAGGGGAGATTATGTTTTTAACTTGTGAACTATGGCAGTATGAAGAGATTACTTGGGTAAATACTTTAAAATAAGGATTAGTTGATGAATGTTGCTAATAGTTTGTTCTTTCCATTAATAATAGCAATCTGGAGTGCCCTTAGCTAAAGGAACTTTGATTACCCACTGCTACAAAGACCTTGGATTCATGGATTTCATTTGTAGTTTGGTGACAAAATCTGTGAAGGTGAGCAGTATATTGTTTCATGAGTATATAATTTTATGAAAAGATTGCTTGCTTTGAATGAAGAAAACACACTAAAGCCTTCCCTAATAAGAATTGTACTTTGGATGATTATATTTTGTTAAATGGTGTGGTGTTTTGAAGCAGGAGCAGTTTGAGAATCAATTTTGTTTTGTTTTGTTTTGTTTTTTTAAGAATCAATCTTTTATCACCAAAGGTGTTTTTCTGCAAAAATAAATGTCTGTTCCTTGCCAAATTCTAGTTACAGTGACTATTTGAAGAGACTGTCTAGAAATGTCAGGAATATTCAACCTGGGAAAGCTGTTTAAAAAATTTTAAGGCTGGATGCAGTGGCTCGTGCCTGTAATCCCAGCACTTTGAAGGAAGCTGAGGCAGGCGGATCACTTGAGGTCAGGAGTTCGAGACTATCCTGACCAACATGGTGAAACACCGTCTCTACTAAAAATATGAAAATAAGCTGGGCATGGTGGCATGTGCTTGTAATCCCAGCTACTCGGGAGGCAGAGGCAGGAGAATAGCTTGAACCTGGGAGAATAGCTTGAACCTGGGAGGGGGAGGTTGCAGGAGCCGAGATCACGCCACTGTACTGTAGCCTGGGTGACGGAGCAAGACTGTCTCAAAAAAAAATTGTTTTTAAATTAATATGTTAGGAATATTATTAGTTCATTCTTGTCACATTGCGTATGTATTCAGCATTGCATATGGTAGCTCAGGAGAGCTGTAAATATTTATTTGGCCTTTCACTTTGCTTTTTTTTTTTTTTTTTTTTTTTTGGAGACCTGGTCTTGCTCTGTCATCCAGGCTAGAGTACAGTGGTGCCATCATAGTTCACTGAAGTCTCAGCCTCAAACTCCTGGCCTCAAGCAGTCCTCCTGCCTCCCTTTCACTGTTACATGTGTTTTGTTTGTGTTCCTTATTTCAGGTTTTTGCTGAGTACCCGGGCAGCTCAGCTCAGTTGAGGGTGCTCTTGGCTTTCTATGCTTCTACCATTGTGTCGGCGCTGGTAGCTGCGGAAGACGTATCAGACAATATCATCGCCAAACTATTTCCCTATATCCAAAAGGTTGGCACAGCTGATGTATTAAGTAGATTATTTTGTACTTAAAGGAATTTTCTTGCTTTTGAACGTTTTTTTAGATTTAAGCATTTTTAAATTGACAGTGTATTTCAGGTGCTTGATGAAATTTAACTTTTAGGTTGAAAATATGACACTTTTTATTAGAAACTCACCAGAGTGGGACCTTAATTAGGACTCTTAAGAATGAATATTGGCTGTCTGGCCCTGCCACCATCTCCTAGATTGATTTTCGTCACCGTCTTTGTTCCTTACTGGAAGGAGGATGGAGTAGACAGTCCTTCGGGGCAGAAGCAGCCTCTCAGCATTCTTTGTGCCCTGGCTCCTGCATCTCAGTGTTTTTCTTTCCTGAGTATCTTGTTGCCTGCTGCCTTCCCAGGTGCCCCGTGGAGATACTGCTTTCACTTCCCACCGTTGTCTCAACTTGTTATCTTTCATCAGACTTTTTTCTTCCATTAGTGATCTGATTGAGGTCTCCCTTCCATAAGTAGGTTTTTACATATAAAAGAAGAGCTTACTGGCTCCTGTTAAGACACATGGTAGATATTCTGAGTTGGAAAATTTTCTGAGATCCTTTGTCTCGTCTAACAGACTTATCTCTTCTCTGTATCCACTCTGAAAAAGGGGTCAGCTCCTTTATTGTTTATGTCTGAAGAGTGGTTGACTATGTATTAGGTTGTATTAATCTCTAATTTATGACATTTCTAATTTGTCAGATTAACATTTTAAGTAGAAGAAAATAATATAGTTTATCATTTTTCCTTATATTTAAAAAATATTTAGGGATTGAAATCATCTTTACCAGATTACAGAGCTGCCACATATATGATAATATGTCAGATTTCTGTGAAAGTGACAATGGAAGAGACCTTTGTGAATTCGTTGGCATCACAGATCATCAAAACATTGACCAAGATTCCCTCTTTGATCAAGGATGGATTAAGTTGCTTGATAGTACTCCTGCAGAGACAGAAGCCAGAGAGCCTTGGGAAAAAGTATGTACTATTGAATTGAGAAATGGTTCTAGTCAGAGGTGAATAAAGTTATTTTGAATAATTATTTTTGTAAGATAAGTGATTATATATATTTTTAAATATTGTCACTCATTGTCTAACTTGTAAAGTCAACATGATATGTACTTTTGCTTCTTCAAAGGCCATTCCTTCACTTATGTAATGTTCCTGATCTTATTACAATACTTCATGGGATTTCTGAAACTTACGATGTCAGTCCTCTTCTGCGTTACATGCTTCCCCATCTGGTTGTCTCCATCATTCATCACGTTACAGGTATGTGGTTTTATATTTTTTGTCCAGAAACTTTCTAAGATTTGATCTTAAGATAGTAACCGTATCCTGCTTAACAGTTTTAAAATATTGAAAGTTTCTATTTTCTAGTTGTTTTTTGTGTAACTTGTATATTAAGTGAGAAATATTTGGGGTGGGGAGCAGGTTGGTTGAAGAGACATCCTTGTTAGTTGAGTGATTTCTTAGAATTCTACTTCTTTTTAGATCTGTGTTCTAAATAGTCTTTACACAAAAAAAGACTGGAATCATTTTAAAATTTTTTACTGAATAAACCTTTCCCTTCTCATTTAGGAATTTGATGAACTTTAGTGATTCATTTACAATAAATATCCAGTTACCAAAAAAGCTTTATCCCTAGAGAAATTAAAAATGTAAGACCGAGAAAAATTTTATACATAAAAATCCAAATTATGAAACAAAGCAAAAAATAATAATTAGAGGGCCAGGTGGCTCAAACCTATGATCCTAACACTTTCAGAAACTGAGATGGGCAGATCACTTGAGCTTAGGAGTTCAAGACCAGCTAGGCAACATGGCAAAATCCTGTCTCTACAAAAAATATACAAAAATTAACCCAGCATGGTGATATGCACCCATGATCCCAGCTGCTCAGGAGACTGAGGTGGGAGGATCACCTGAGCCCAGGGAGTTCGAGGCTAGAGTGAGCTGTGTTTGCGTCACTGCATTTCAGCCTGGGTGACAGAGTGAGACCGTGTCTCATCATCATCATCGTCATCGTCAATTAGAATGATTGCTTGCATTACATCTTTTAATAAATACAAAAAGGCTAGAAAGAAACACTTGGTTCTATTCCTACTTGGAGATTCCTAAGAAAGACTTCTCTAAACTTATGTCAGCCTTCTGGAAAATGAGGTTTTCATAACCAAATGTTGGTTTAAACATACATTTTAGGAAAATGACTAGCATAAATGAAAATGCATTCTTCCTATTCTGAAGGTAATGAGTGATGTTCCAGTGTTTGAAAGCAAGAGCTAACATCAGATTCTTATGTTTATTATAAATCTGAAATAGATGCCAGCTCTTGGTACAGTAAAGGGGTAGGTACTGAGATGAAACTTTAACCTGTTTTCAGAGATAGTTGATTGAGACCATCACAACTAATTTGTAATATGACCTGGCAAAAGATTAATTTTGGACTTTTGTTTTACTATTGTTATAAGCATGATAATACTTGTTAAAAATAGAGAATTCAGATAAAAGAAACATGAAAGCGATCTATCCAAAAAACTTTGAAAAATATAAATGACTAAGTGGAATGCATTTCTGGAAATAGGTAAAAAGCTGGATATCAGTGTGCGTGTTTTATTCTAAGAAAGATTTTCTGCTATAAGTGAAATTTAATAATGTTAGCTTGCAAAATAAATTTTTCCCAACACAATTTTAATTTTTTACATATTAAGGAGAAGAAACTGAAGGGATGGATGGTCAAATCTACAAGAGCCACTTAGAAGCTATACTTACAAAAATATCACTGAAGAACAACTTAGACCATTTGTTGGCTAGGTAAGCTGTTATCTTTGATGTGCTTTTGGTTTACATTTCTGTGACTCGGTATAATTTTCAAGATTGGTTAGAAATTTCTCACTATTCCTTTTTAATGTATATCTTGCTTTGTATCATTTCATTAACTATAAGTACTTAATCCAATAACTGGCAGCCTTAAAAGCAAAACTAATTTTTTTTGCATGTCTTTAGTGCTTATAGATGAAAATGGAAAATTAATGGTTAAGCTAAATTTGGGTAATAACTAAATGCAGTTTGGCTGTTTGAAGTTTTAGTAAACGGACCATAATATCTGAAGTAGTACATCACAGTTGAAATGCAGTAAATGTCGTTTAGAAACTTAATATTGACGGTAGGCATAGAGTAAGGATTATTTCTTTTTTTTATCTTTTTTTTTTGAGCTGGAATCTTGCTCTGTTGCCAAGCTGGAGTGCAGTGGCGCAATCTCAGCTCACTGCAACTTCCGCCTCCCAGATTCAAGCGATTGTCCTACCTCAGCCTCCCGAGTAGCTGGAACTACAGGGGTGCCACCACCACGCCCAGCTAAGTTTTGTATTTTTATTAGAGATGGGGTTTCAGCATTTTGGCCAGGATGGTCTTGAACTCCCAACCTTAGGTGTTCTACCCACCTCAGCCTCCCAAAGTGCTGGGATTACAGGTATGAGCCACCATACCTGGCTGGAATATTTCTTTACTGTAAAGATAATTCAGTTTTTTTTCTTCCTAATGGGCAACTTGATACAGTGAAAAGAACGTAGGCATTGCAGTCAGACATAGGTGTAAATTCTGCCCTTACCACTTCCAAGTCTATAGTAAGTTCTGGAGGTTATACTGGATGTGGCCTTGCCAGTTTGTAGCATCAAGAGGTACCTGTCTATTGGTGTGCTTCATTCATGCCCCTTTGCTCAGAGGGTTGGTTTGTGAATTAAAGGAGAGTAGACACATGAGGTTATGTTGAGAACATAGGCTGTAGTATCAGACTGGGACTAAAAATGTGAAAGCCCACTCTTTATGGCACAAAAGGGCTCACTGAGTGTTGGTTCTCACAAGCAAATTGGAAGACTTTTTATACCCTAGTTTCTTTTCTTTTCCTTTTTTTTTAAGTTTTTAAATAGCGGTGTGGTCTTGCTGTGTTCTCCAGACAGGTCTTGAACTCCTGACCTCAAGCACTCCTCCCACCTTGGCCTCCAAAAGTGCTGGGATTGTAATGCCAGTGGCGTGAACCACTATACCAGGCCCCTATTTCTTTATCTGTAAAATAAGAATTATACTATACCTTGTATAAGTAGACAATTAGAGATAATATTTCTAAAGCATTTAGAATATATTAGATACTCAATAAATAGCAACTCTTATGTGTGCTGATATTTCTGTTTTTTTTTTTACAGCCTTCTATTTGAAGAGTATATTTCATATAGTTCACAAGAAGAAATGGATTCTGATAAAGTGTCTTTGCTTAATGAACAGTTTCTTCCACTCATTAGGCTTTTAGAAAGCAAGTAAGTTATGTGTGTATGTTTATCCTCTTCCAAACTATTCTATAAAGATATGATTCACAAGTCACATCTTAGTATACTGAATTATACAGAGACTGTCCTTTTAAAATTTCTTCTTCAAGAAGGGGCCAGTATCATAATCAAAAAGATTTGAAATATAAGAGGAAATAGTGGTTGTGTGGGGGCTATGCAGAGTATAATTTTTTATTGAGAGACTATTTTATTATTGGAGTAGTCAGAGTAACAAAGTTGACCAATGACATTAGGTTTTACATATAACATTTGTTAAAATTTAAGTCACATTGTCAGTAATTTTTAAAATGTTATGTCTTTATAGATACGTGGTATATGAGATTAATATTAAGAATAATGAATTCACTCTTTAACCCAGATACCCCAGAACATTAGATGTTGTATTAGAGGAACACCTAAAGGAAATTGCAGACCTGAAAAAACAAGAGCTTTTTCACCAGTTTGTTTCCCTTTCTACAAGTGGAGGAAAATATCAGGTATGTTGTTCTCCAAAGGAATGATGACAGTTTGGGGTACATTTGTATGGTTATAGGAAGAGCTTCAGAAGGAAATTTGCCACTTTTTTCTTTTATGTGGAAAATTTCACAGAGATGACCTTATACAGTTTGCCTCGTTGCCTGAAGTATGGCTCTGAGGCAGGAATAGAATAATTGGAGAAAGGTACAATAATTTGCACGTAACTATGAATGTGATACTTATTTCAGGAAAAGTATTATTTGGGAATTTTGTATGGGATATTCATTAAGAATCATCAAAGGACAGCCTCACGTGGGTTTCTAGTGTTCTCCATCTTTCCCCTAGGTCCATGTTTTCCTGTGTGCCAACCACATATGGCTGTCTATATTATTGATTAGCAAGGGGGAGATTGGTTCTGTTTCATGACCATGTTAAAACTTCAGAAATTTTCTGGTGATTCAAACCTAAAACTTTATATAGAGGTTAGACATTTAAGCAGAAGTTCTTATAATTAGTCTTAGAAACAGGTAATTATGAAGAGAAATATGATTGCTTTAGTATTTCTTTTCCATAATTAGACTTTCATTTTTAATGGTGTTACATTTCCAAATCTTAGGTTGATAGACTTGCTTTTTAGTCAAATTGTGTAAGTGAACTAAGTTGTCACTAATTTGAGTGTATTTGTTATCATTTAGATGAGTTGCATTCTATCTTCCAGGAGGTGTTAAAACAGTGATTTATCTTAGGTGCTCTTTACTTTGGAATCAGATGTGCGTAAAAAATGCAGAATTACTTTGTAGAATTACTTCACTAAATTAAATCTATGCATAGGCACCAGTATACATGAAATCATACCATTAACAATACAAACTTTTTTCATCTATTGCAATTCATATAATGTTCTAGAAACAAATATTTTGCCTTTTTTTGTTTTCTGTGGTTAAAAGGTTGTTACTGAAACGGACAATTTGGGGTGGTTTTCTCTGGGTTTTATTCTTGATAATAGACTGTTGAGATTAAGTGAAATCATTTGATAATTATGTTGAATGAACCCTGTAGTTTTTAGCAGATTCGGATACTTCTTTGATGCTCAGTCTGAATCATCCACTTGTTCCTGTGAGACTTCTGGCCATTAATCATTTGAAAAATATCATGAAAACATCAAAGGTTTGTTTTGGATAGCTTTCATGTATGTTTTTTTTCTTATGATGAGGACTGTAATTCTAAGTAAGAAATTAAAGTTACTATCTAGAATTGATAGTGTATAATTATACAGATGAGCTGTATAAAGCTCATGAGATTACTTTAGACTAATATTTGGAACTGTGTATGCCAGTAGTCCCCATTTTAGCAGTAACCGAATAACATTGGCTCTTATGTTTCCACATTGAAAATTATTTATCTTTAGTGTTTTTCAAACTGGAAATTGTAGAGTAATTCACATAGGTTCATTAATTATCTGTGAATTTTTTTAGTTTTGAAATTTGAGTTTGGGCTCATCACAGCAGCTCATGCCTGTAATCCCGATACTCTGGGGGAAGTATCACTTGAGCCCAAAAGTTTGAGACCAGCCTGGGCAACACAGGGGGACCCCTTCTCTATAAAAAATTTAAAAAAGAAAAACTTAGCCAGGTTTGGTGGCACACGCTTGTGGTCCCAGCTACTTGAGAGGCTGAGGTAGGAGGATCTCTTGGGCCTGGGAGGTTGAGGGTGTGGCAAGCCATGATCATGCCACTGCTCTCCAACCTGGGTGACAGGGCAAGACCCTGTTTCATAAATAATTAAATAAATGAAATTTGATTGTTAGTCTTGATTTTGGGACATTTGAATGATACCTTTTGAACATTTCCATGATTTTGGTGCCTGCAATTTCAGTGGTCTTTAAAATTTTAGTGGCTTCAAATATGTATTGAGGCTGATTTTATTTGTAAATAATTTCGCGTAATTTGCATCTATACCAAAAGGCATTGGTATAAAGACTTGGTAGTGATTCAAATAGAATAGCAGTTTCCAAATTTTAGTCACTCAAGCAGTACCTGTACAGTTTTTGCTAAATTATAAATTACCAGTGATAGTATTATTTCCTCAGAATTTTTCTTCGTTTCAGATGGACTCATTATTTTTTTACATAGCCTTCAGATCGTGGTTGTGAAGTGCTAATTGTATATACATTTTACTATAGTTACTATAATAAAAATAGGAATGCTCCATCTGTGTAATATCTAAAATTATATACCATGATTTGCATATTTGAGAAATTTCTGGAATGCAGAGAAGTGGTAACAGAGTTTAGTTTCCTTGTAGCACATGGCAGTATAAACGTGCCAAACTCTAGAACTTGTGTCATAGCAGTTAGAACCAGATTCATATTACAAGTAAATTCATATGACCAGTAAAATTTAATTTCAGCTAATTACAATTAATCACACTAAATTCGTCTTCATTTGAATTTTATTGGTTTTATAGAGTTTTTAGTATTTCCCTTGTAGATTAAAAAAATTTATTTTATGTCATCTGTAGTTTAAGGCTTATACTTAATTTTAAATTGATATATAAACAATTTAACATTTAGATCTTGGAGAATGTTTCTTTAAAAGTGGCTGATGTAATATTCAGGTTTGAGAAATGATGCTTTATTTAATCTGGTATGAGTTCTGCTTTCATAAACTGCTAATAGGTTTATTTTGTTGATGTGTTAAATAAATTCATTGAATAATAGTCTTCATTGTGATAGGAAGATTTCAGTGATAGGAAATTCTTCTAGAATAAAAGGGAGTCCTGGAATCTTCTGTTTCTGGAGCTCTTCTCATCCTTCTTTTACTCTCACTGCCTTTCTCACCAGTTGTCTGGATTTGGTTAGTGTTTCAGTGGAGGGCCCTGTATACGTTCAGCTTACCAGGATTGAGTATTGTAATTGCTGTTCATGTCTTCCTTTGCGTACCAGGTTTCATTTTCTCTTCTCCGTCGATGACAAGTCATAGGTTTTATTCTAAATTCCAGGGTCAGATATCTAGCTACTTATAGCTCTTGAGGATATTTTTAAATGATGGGGTCTTGCTGTGTTATCCAGGCTGGCCTCAAACTCCTGGGCATAAGCAGTCCTCCCACCTCAGCCTCTAGAGTAGCTGAGATTATAGACACGTACCACTGTGCCTAACTAACTTAATTTTTGTGAATTCTAAGAATTTTCATTTTTCTCTCGATAGAGTGACCTATATTTTTTATATTATTTAGTTGCTTTTTTTCCTGCCACATACGGATAGGGATATATTCACGTTGATTAGCAGTCTTATTTTTCCTTTTCTGTGAATGAATATGTACTCTTTTATTTGTTATATTTAAAAAATGATCTCTGGTTTTGGCAGACTGGCTTTGTAGTACATATTTTTATCCCTTGTAAACATTTAGATAATACTAGCTAGCTTTTTTTTAACAGTACTTGTGTGTAAAGCACTGTGCTGCAGACTGACATGTATTTTTTAATCTTCTAACAACCCTTTCAGGTAGGTGTTATTATTAGCAAAACTGTTTAATAGGTGAGAATAGTGAGATCCAGAAAGGTTAAGTAAGTTGACCAACGTCACACAGCGAATAAGTGGTAGAACTAGGATTTCAATGAGACATTCTTGTTCTTTAGTCTATGCACTGTTAATATCTGGACTCTCACTTTAATAAGATGAACTCCTTAATTGCAAAAACTATATTTGGAGTATACATATTTGCTGTATTTTCAGTGAAAACTTGAAAAAGATTTGTACCAATTATTAATCTCAAAAGGCCGTTTAGAGATTATCTAGTTCCAGTGTGTTTGAATTCTCACCCAGAGCAGAGCCTGTGTTAGACTGTTATTCTGGAGTGTTTTTCACACAACCATGTGTCCTTTCTAGTGCAAAGCCTTAAGAGGTTTTTAGCAACAGATAAATTAATTTTTCTTTTTATTGCTCAGGAGGGTGTTGATGAGTCTTTCATAAAAGAAGCTGTTTTAGCCCGGTTAGGTGATGATAACATCGATGTTGTTTTGGCGGCAGTAAGTGCTTTTGAGGTAAGTAAATTTGTCATTTGTTGAGATACACAATTTTGTAAATTTTCTTGCCCTTCCCACTTGATTCTCTGCTTGAGATTAGAATATTTTTGGAAATATCCGTGGGAAATTTGTTCTCTTGAGAGTAAAGACTTAAGTCTAGTTAGGAGGAACTCATAGGAATTTACAATTTGATATATCAAGTATATGTATTTAATAATACAGGAAAATGCTTTGTGAATTTTTGTATTGCTTCTAACATATTTTTATCAGTAGCAAATACCTTGCTTGGAACCAATGAAGATTATCTTATGAATGCCACTTTTGAGAAATAGATCTTAAAACTTCTAAGTCGTACTAGGATTCTTGGGAGAAGTTCCTTATAATTCGTTCTTTTTTAAAACTGCATTTAAAAAGCACCATACATGTTTGAAGCAAGTACGGATCTACTCATGGATATTTTTTTCCCTTTAGATTTTCAAAGAACACTTCAGTTCAGAAGTAACGATTTCAAATCTTCTGAATCTCTTTGAAAGAGCAGAACTTTCAAAGAATAGAGAATGGTATGTATTCATTTCTTCTCTTTTGAATCGGTGAAGTTCTTGTGTCAAATTCTTTCTGGTTACATGATCCTTTTGTTGTGATAGTAGAACAGATCTTAATGTAATACTCTCTTTCATTATATAGTTAATTAATTTGAATTTGTGTGTGTTCATTATACTATTCTCTATGTTTGGAATTTCCCTTAATAAAATGCAAGAGGAAGTATATAATGTATGATACTGAATTCTGGGAAGAGAGATGGGAAGGAGTTTCTAATTTTCTACTTTATATAATTTTTACTTTATAATTAAAAACAAACACCAATATATTAAACAAATTAAAGAATAAGTTCAGAGACACATGATACCATCTGTGGTACGTATTTAATAAGCTCTAGTTGTTTCATTTTTTGGCATCAAAGCTTTTTGCAAGAAAAAGTAGGTAAGCTCCATAGAGGATGAGAGTGTGTCTTACATGTTTTTGTATCCATCATATGGGTAGATATCTATCATGTAGGATGTGCTTGGTTCATTTTTTTTTTTCTAATGCCTGAGTGAATATGATTTCCAGTGGAGTTGAGATATCAAGTGTGATGTTTTATGTTATAGTTAACCTCTAGTGATTTCTCTAAGAATTTTTTTCTTAAGATCAGACAGGATGAGCAGATTAAAAGTATCGTTGGCCAGGCAACATGGTTTTTGCCTATAATCCCAGCACTTGTGCAAAAATATAATAAATGTATTGTCACAGATAACTCTGTTATTGGCATGGATTTTAAGTGGTGTCTTAGTGTGTCTGAATAATATTTTTGATCAGGAGACCAGGATATTGTCAGCTAAGCTGGAATAATATAATGATTAATTTGTGTCTTTCAACTAAATGTGCTTGCATGTCTTTTAGGTACAAGGTACTTCAGATAGCAGCTGACATATTAATTAAAGAAGAGATACTGAGTGAAAATTATCAGTTGTCAAATCAGGTGGTTATACATTTATTGCCATTTATGGTCATTGATAATGATGATATGGAATCTGCTGAGATGAAAATTGCTATATATCTATCAAAATCAGGAATCTGCTCTCTGCACCCTCTATTAAGAGGCTGGGAAGAAGGTAAGAAATTTAGTTGTTTTTAGAAAAAGTGAACAGATAACACAAAAGAAAATGTAAAATTTATTGTTTGTCCTGTTATATGCCAGTAAGGTCTTTTAAAATTTTACCAAAATGAAAAGGAAGCCAACTCACCGATAGACAAATTCAGAATTGGATACAAGGAAAAATAAAAAGCAAACTTTCATAAACAGTTGTAAAATGTTTGCCTGAATTCTTCATATGATTCTTTGAGTGTTGGTGACACAAAAGCTCTCTGTATTCAATTTTGCTTTACAGTTCTCGAAAATGTGATTAAAAGCACAAAGCCAGGAAAACTAATTGGTGTAGCAAATCAGAAGATGATTGAGTTATTGGCTGATAATATAAATTCAGGAGATCCGTCTTCAATGTTAAATGTGGTAAGTATGCTGTGAAAGTCCTCCCTGGATTTCTTTCTCATACTCATAAATTTTCAGCATTTGCTTCACTAGATTTTTCTTTAAAAAAAATTTTTTTTTCATTCTCCAGTACTTGATTTTACTTTAAACATTACAGTGTTGTTTAATATATTTTGTGCAACGTTTGACATCTGTAACATTTTATATATTTTTTCCCAGTGTGGATCCATATCACGGCCATAAGAATAATATATCCTTTTTACCGCCATTTTCTCCCATTCCCATGAAAAATATTAGTCATGTTTTTTTTTCTTGTTAAAATAGCAAAATACAATCCAAAAGAGGAGAAAATGATTTTTGCCTTACTAAATAAACATTTGCAGAGGTATTAGATGTGTGCTTTAAATACATTAACCAGTTGGCAAGTGCAAGTATGTTCATTACAATTTCTGAAGTTTCTTATAATTACTTAGAAATCAGTGCTTAATACTTTATAAAGGCTTTATGGTGTCATCTCACTTTAAGTGTAAAACACATCATACCTAGATAGACCTGAGTTGAAAAAATTGTTTTATGAAAATCAAGAGCAACTAATAATAGTGTTTATTTTTCCAGGTGGAAGATTTAATAAGCATGGGTGAGAAGGAGTCCTTTAACCTGAAGCAGAAAGTGACGTTTCACGTGGTCACGTCTGTGCTCGTCTCTTGTTGTTCATCTTTGACAGAAACCCACTTTCCATTTGCGATAAGAGTCTTCAGATTGTTGCAAAAAAAAATGAAGAAGCTTGAAAGTGTCATTACTGCAGTGGTAAGGAAAGCAGAGTCTCCAGAAAGTGGGATGTTGAATAAAGCAACAGCCTGGCCTATTAGTCACAGCAAAACTGAAAATCAGAGGCGAGATGTTGAGTCTGTGAAAACTAGCTGGATGAAATGTGAAAGCAGTCTTGGGTAGCAGTGGGGTAGTCAATTAGGCACTCCCTTGCTTTGTACAGAAAATTTAGTTGAATTATAAAATTTCAAGGTTGCAGTATTTTGTATCTGATGCCTGACTCCTGCTTCTTGTTATCTTTATTGGATAATGATCCAAGCTACACCTGACTACCTCTAGTGATGACGAATTCACTTGGTATGTTAGTGCTTGAACAAAATACTATTTCATTCAATTGTTTACTAAAAGTAGATCTTTTCAGCTTTATAAAATTTTAATATTAAATAGATTTGTATCCCTCCATCATACTACTGTCTTTGATAGTATCACTAAGGGACTTGTTTCAGCTGTTTGGATTTTTACTTCATGATACATCTTGAGGTAGCAAGACTATTTTTTTAATATCTGCTATATATAATAGGATTTTGTTTTTATTTGTCCCCAGAATTTTACAGGGCTTCTCATTATAGGATTCACTAAATGAATTATATCTTTTTCACATTTACATGTACCCCCAGGATTTTATAAGTTCTGATCAGGACCATTGTTAGCTAAAATCTGTAAGCTTTAAAAAGAGTAAAGTTTTCATATTTTGAAAAATAGCCCAGATAGGCCTTTCTTAACTTCTAATTTCTTTGTGCCTTTTGTGAAATGTGATGACCTGAACTATACTGGTTCTCAGTGTTAAAAGTTTGGACAAATTGACTGTTTTATTATACATATGTAGATAACAGGTTATTTTATATTGCTTTACTTTTAATACCCTTTCTCAAGTTCATGAGCATATTTTCGCCTGTAGGAGCACATTGAGTTAATTAAATCCCTCACTGGAGACATTACATTATAAATCTGGCTTTGGATTGTTTTCCTTCAAAGTTATTACTCTGTACTGGTTGTATGGAGTCACGTTTGCCATTTTTTTATAGCTGTTCTGCATTCTTTTGGCATTTGCAGTATAATTTCTAAACACCTAACATTTTACTCCTTGTTTAAAATCATCTGCAGGTTTGGAAATTTTACCGTGTTCCTTATTCAGATTAGTGGTAAAACCGTGAAATGAAAGAAGTCCCTTTAACAATGTCTTGGGAATCCAACTCTTTTATCTTCCTGTTTTGAAATCTGCCTATTTTGGCCAAGCGCAGTAGCTTACACCCTTGTAATCCCAGCATTTTGGGAGGCCAAGGCGGGTGGATCACCTGAGGTCAGAATTCGAGACCAACCTGGCCAACATGGTGAAACCCTGTCTCTACTAAAGATAGAAAAATTAGCCTGGCATGATGGCACACGCCTGTAATCCTGGCTACTCTGGAGTCTGAGGCAGGAGAATCGCTTGAACCTGGGAGGCAGAGGTTGCAGTGAGCTGAGATTGTGCCACTGTACTCCAGCCTGGGCAACAGAGCAAGACTCCATCTCAAAAAAAAAAAAGAAATATGCCTATTTATTCCTACCCTTTATTTGATAAAAAGTTTATGTGAATAAAATTTGTTTTTTTAGAGGTAGTGTTTTAAGGTAAGACACAGAGAAAATTTAACTTAATCTTTGTCTTTCCTTGGCGATAGTGATAGTTAGCCCTCTTTAAAAATCTGACGAAAGCAGTTCTGTTACTCCTTTCCCCACCAAAATGCACACATAAACAAAGGTTTTGCATATTGTGCAGAGGAATTCATGTATCTATTGCAGTTTACCCATATAACCCACGTTCAGAACCCTTCATTTATACTAGTTTTTGTTTCCCTTCACGTTTCAGGAAATCCCCTCAGAATGGCACATTGAACTGATGCTAGATAGAGGGATACCAGTGGAGCTGTGGGCACATTATGTGGAAGAGCTCAGCACCACCCAGAGGGTGGCCGTGGAGGACTCTGTTTTACTTGTATTTTCCCTGAAAAATTTTGTGTATGCACTGAAAGCTCCTAAATCTTTTCCTAAAGGTAAGACACAAGCTGTGAATCTTTTAAATGTGATACTCTGCAAAACTGAATTACAGACTCCACAGTGATTGTTTGTCTTGAATAAAAAGCTCCTGGCATGTTCATGTAGGGTTGTATATCCTTTCTCTTTCCATGTCCATGTAGGTGATATATGGTGGAATCCTGAGCAAATGAAAGAAGACAGCAGGGACTATCTGCACTTGCTTATTGGACTCTTTGAGATGATGCTCAGTGGTGCCGATGCTGTTCATTTCAGGGTTCTGATGAAACTTTTCATAAAGGTACAAGGCTCATCCTTTCCAGGCGTACTCTACCCTTAAAGAAGATATGACCGGCCGAGTGCAGTGGCTAACGCCTGTAATCCCAGCACTTTGGGAGGCCGAGGCAGGCAGATCACTTGAGGTCAGGATTTTGAGACCAGCCTGGCCAACATGGTGAAACCCCGTATCTACTAAAAATACAAAAATTAGCTGGGCGTGGTGGCACACACCTGTAATCCCAGCTACTCGGGAGGTGGAGGCTGCAGTGAGCCAAGATTGCACCACTGCACTCCAGCCTGGGTGACAGAGTAAGACTCTGTCTCAAAATAAAAAAAGAAGATATTGTGGGTTGAGTTTGGACAGTTTATAATGAAAACGAAAGTAGACTTGTAAACAGTGAAGAGTATGTAATAGTTAAGCACAGGCCCTGTAAAAGAGTAGTCATCACAGTACTCATCGGCAGGTTGAACAGAAACTAACATTGCTATACTCCTACTAATATGTTAGGCCCATTACTGTATTTAAAAATCACAACAGCCCAGTCTTTTTGATTGGTTAATACCATGTAAAAATACGAATACTGATGTTCAGAGAGGTTATTTAGCACATGTGAAGTTACTCAGGAAATTTCATCCCCAGTACCAGTGACCCGTGTTTCTGGGCCCAGTGGTCAGTTCCTGTTCTTGTCTGACCTGTTCTCTCGACAGCATTTGATATTGAGTTGGCATTGTTCACCACATTGTTGAAGTATTTTCTTAATTAGGCATCCCAGATACCGCTCTTGTCTTGGTTCTCAGTGTTTTCAAGTGCAAAGTTAGAGTGAAGCTTTGGAATATCACTCTTCATTGACATCTTTGCCAGTTGTTTAAAACATGAAGTATAGAATAATTTGAAATGATTAGACAAAGCAAAACATTGCATTATATTATTTGTTTCTTTATAATTGTGCACTAGTCAAAAGAGGATTTGGAACCAACTTGAATAAGAATTAAAACTTTACTATCTTTTTTCTGTAATTAGGTACATCTACAAGATGTTTTTCAGTTATTCAAGTTTTTTTCTGTTTTATGGACCTATGGTTCTAGCCTTTCAAATCCACTTAACTGCAATGTGAAAACAGCGCTGCAGACTCAAGCTCTTTATGTGGGCTGTGCAATGCTCTCTTCTCAGAAGACACAGTGTAAACACCAACTGGCATCTATATCTTCTCCAGGTACTAAAAGTAGCATTGTTATGTTTTGTCATGACCAACTGTTCATGCTTTCTCTATATGGTTTATGTAGTTTGGAAAATTATAACTTGAAAATAGCAGAGGCCAGGTGAGGTGCATCACGAGGCCAGGATATCAAGACCATCCTGGTAAACATGGTACAACCCCGTCTCTACTAAAAATGTAAAAATTAGCTGGGCATGGTGGCTCGTGCCTGTAATCCCAGCTACTCCAGGAGGCTGAGGCAGGAGAATCATTTGAACCAGAGAGTTGAAGATTGCTGTGAGCTGGGATTGCGCCACTGCACTCCATCCTGGCAACAGAGTGAGACTCTGTCTCAAAAAATATATGTGTATGTAGCTATATAGGCCAGGCGAGGTGGGTCATACCAATAGTCTCAGCACTTTGGGAGGCTAAGGCAGGAAGATCATTTGAGGCCAAGAGTTTGAGAACAGCTTAGACAATGTGATGAGATCCTGCCTCTACAATAAATACAAAATTTAGCTGGGCGTGGTGGTGCACACCTGTGAGTCCTAGTTACTCAGGTGCCTGAGGTAGAAAAATAGCTTGAGCCTGGGAGGTGAAAGCTGCAGTGAGCTGTGATCGTACCAGCACATTCCAAACTGGGCAACAGAACGAGAGACCCTGTCTCAATTTAAAAACCAAAAAAAACGCTGTACATCTATACATATTTCTGTTTACTTCCAAGTATTGCATGGTACTTGGAAAATCTCACCAAACTCAAAAGTTTAATAATAGAAATGGCCTTAATTATCAGTTCTTAATAATCAGCTATTCATTTTCTGAGCTGTAGCAGCAATAGGGTTAGATATGGAAGCCAGATCTTCAAAATACAATTTAATAATGAAGTAACAAAAAAAAAACCCTCCTGCATTTATCTCTTTTATTATGCATAAGTCATATTCAGGTTTGGTGTTCTCTAATATCTGAAACTGGAATTTTTTATAACGTGGAATTGCGAATGTTGCAAAAGATGCAGAATTTCAAGAAACAATGCGATGTTGAAAAGTGGGTTGACTTACAGAGCTATTGACATGAGGGGATGTGACAGAATTAGATCAGAGAAGAATGGTTGAGGATAAAAAAAATTGATTTGAATAATGGACATGATTGATGCTTCAAACTGGAATGATATTAATAGCAGAGGGATAAGAGTGGCCCTTGGGAAATTTGAAGATGTCCCTGGTTTTTTTCTTTTTTTTTAAATTCCAAGATGACTCTTTGTAAATGTCCTGTGAAAGCAAGGTAAATGATTGTGTACTTTTCCCTGAACAGTTTTGCAGTGTTTATTTTTTATTAGTTCTTTGAAAGAACACATAATTACATTTGTAACCAGATTTTGTTGCATGTAAAGTAGATATGTAATTTCAAGTATTATTTCTAAAATAAAATTCCATAAATAATTTTTTATCCACTTACAAAATTTCGGTCTTTATTTTTGGTGAGTTTACTGTTAAGGTTTTTCTAGTTATATTTGGATAAGAACAACTCCCTATACATTTTTCAACTTTTATTTTTTAATTAATATGTTATAGACATCTTTCCATATTAATAAATGTAAAAATTTATCTTTTTACAACTGCCTGCAGAGTGTTCCATTGTATGGCGATAGCAATTTATTAAAATAGTTATTTTCTGCGAAACTTGTGGGTTTTCAGAAAGGTACATATGTTTTATTTAGAGATAACTATTTCAGTTTTCCAATTTGGTATTAAATGTTTACTGTCCTTTGACAGTGATCTCTGAGTAATTATGTCATTTTGACTATAAATAGCAAGATGGAAGAACTTCACTTTTCCATGGGTATTGCTGCTAGACAGCAGCAATACCTGCCTACTACCCCTGCTGCCTTGTCATCATCTCCTCCTGCCTTCCTAATGTACTTTGCATTTATGCTGTGTAGACCTGTCGCAGTACTAGAGATGCACCGTGTTCTACATGAAGGTTCAAAGAGCAGACCGTAGAGTCGCAGAGGGCCTCAAGTGGAAGGCTGCTTACTGCACTTGCCCTAAGGGCTCCCACCTGAGGTCTGCAGTGAGCTGCTAGCCTTACCTTGTCTGTGAGCAGTCTAGGAATTATTGCTTGGCATCTATTTTAATATATTTACAAACATGTCATGTTCAAAAGTAAAACAGGATGTCGTAATAGAACATTAATCATATATAAATATGTTATAATTAGTTATATTTATTAAATGTTTGTGTTCAAAAGTAAAAGATAATACAATGGTATAAGATATTACAATTACATAATATGACGTGGTAATATAATACAATATTATATGAGTTTTCGTCAGTGGCTTGGGAATCTAACCACCATTTATTACTTTCTATGCAGGTATGTATTATAAAAAGTCTTTGTTAAATGAATAAATACAATCTATTCTTCCTGTTTTTGCATGATGTAGTCTCACTTAGTCATCTAGTCTGGAGTGTAGTGGCGCCATCTTTGGTTACTGCAACCTCTGCCTCTCGGGTTCAAGCGATTCTCCTGCCTCAGCCTCCCGAGTAGCTGGGATTACAGGCACATACCACCACACCCGGCTAGTTTTTGTATTTTTAGTAGAGACAGTGTTTCACCATGTTGGCCAGGCTGGTTTTGAACGCCTGACCTCAGGTGACGCACTCGCCTCAGCCTCCCAAAGTGCTGGGGTTACAGGCATAAGCCACTGCACTCAGCCAGTACAAATCTATTCTACCTATCATTTGTGAGATTGGGGCTACCTTTCATTTATTTTTTTATGCTCAGTCAATGTATTAAGTCTATTTTTATGTTTAAAAGCAAACCAAGTATTTTTCAATTTTTATGTAAAAACATGCTATTGTAAATTTAAATAAAATTAGTTGAAAGAATGAAATCACATAGATTTTTAAATGAAAGAACAAAAATTCTAGGCTGGGTGTGGTGGCTCACCGCCCCCAGCACTTTGGGGGGCCAAGGTGGGCGGATCACTTGAGGTCAGGAGTTCAAGACCAGCCTGGCCAATGTGGTGAAACCCCATCTCTACTAAAAATACAAAAAATTGGCCAGATGTGGTGGTGCACGCCTGTAATCCCAGCTACTTCAGAGGCCGAGGCAGGAGAATTGCTTGAACCCAGGAGGCGGAGGTTGCAGTGAGCTGAGAGCGCACCACTGCACTCCAGCCTGGATGATAGAGTGAGACTCCATCTCCAAAAAAAAAAAAAAAATTCTAAAAGCTGATCATTTAAGTAAAGTGGCTGTGATTTGATGTTGGATTCCAGTATCTTCCTTGAACATGATAACTCTGGTAGTTAGTACTTTGAATTTATCTTTGAATTTTGGTATTTTAGAAGCTCTCCTCCACTCTTCAGGGAATATTACCAAACAGATGTTTTGGCCCAAGGCTGCCCCTTGTGTAAACTCAACTTCCCAGCTATTTGTTCCTGACTTTTGTTCTATAAATTATCCGTATGAAAACCAGAAAGGATTTCCAGCTTTCACAGATGATACAGGTTGAGTGTCCCTTATTCAACATGCTTGGGACCAAAAGTGCTTGGGACTTCCGATTTTTTCAGATTTTGGAATGTTTGCATCTGTGTAATATAATATCTTGGATTGGAACCCAGGTCTGAACACAATACATTTATGTTTTATATACACCTTTTGCACGTAGCCTGAAGGTAGTTTTATCTAATTTTTAAAATTTTATTTTAGAAAACAGTTTCTCACTTTGTTGCCCAGGGTATAGTGCAGTGGCACAATGTTGGCTCACTACAGCCTCTCCCTGCCCTTCTCTGCCACCATGCCCAGCTAAGATTTTTTTTTTTTTTTTTTTTTTGGAGACGGACTCTCGATCGGTCACTGTCGCCAGGCTGGAGCACAGTGGGGCAATCTCAGCTCACTGCAACCTCCACCTCCTGGGTTCAAGTGATTCTTCTGCTTCAGCCTCCCTAGTAGCTGGGACTACAGGTGCGCGTCACCATGCCCAACTAATTTTTGTATTTTTAGTAGAGATTGGGTTTTGCCATATTGCCCTAGCTGGTCTCAAACTCCTGACCTCAAGTGATCCACCTGCCTCGGCCTCCCAAAGTGCTGGGATTATAGGTGTGAGCCACCATACCCAGCCCTGTTTCAGTTTTTAATTGCAGCCTCAAAGTCGTGGCTTCAAACCATCCTCCCATCTCAGCCTCCCTCATAGCTAGGACTATAGGCTTGTGCCACTATGCCTTACTTGTTTTTTTTTTAATTAAATGTTATGTAGAGACAGGGTCTTAGTGATTGATGTCCAGACTAGTCTTGAACTCCTTGCCTTAAGTGATTCTCCTCCCTCAGCCTCCCAAAGTGCTGGGATTACAGGCATGAGCCTCTGTGTCCATCCAGTTTTATACAATATTTTTAATAATTTTGTGCTTGATACAAAGTTTGGGTACGTTGAACCATTTATCCTTTGTGGGCATGCTTGTGTGGAGGAATTTGGGCTTTTGAAAAAGATATATTGAAGCTGCAGGGGTCTGGGAGGGTCTTTTTTTCCGTAGGGACACCAAATAAACAGTCGTATGCCTGCGTTTTCACTGCAGCTCATCACATGAGGTTAGGTGTGGAATTTTCCACTTGCATCATATTGGCGCTCCAAAAATTTGAGATTTTGGATTTTTGGTTAAACGTTGCTCAACCTGTATGAACTTCTTAGACAAGTTTGAAAGCTTGTCAAGCTTTATTTTAGTATTTCAGAAGTGGAAAGTATAATGGATAATTTCTAGCAAAATGTAAATGACCAGAGTTTGCTGCAGCAGATAGCATGAAATGAAGCTTAAATAACTAATTACTGTAAAAGGAATTTAGATATCTCTTTGTTCCAGATACATCTTTTTAAAAACCATAGTGCAGTTGGTCTCACAGATGCATTCTTACCAGATCTTTGAAGCAGATTTTTTCAATGTTGTTGAACTGGGCAGGGCATAGAGAAGTAAGCTTCCAGATTCTTTGTCTAAAACTGGCATAACACTGAAAATTGAGAAAGCCTCCAGAGAAAAAACTATAATCCATGCTGCTTTGAAGGATATTATGTAAAAATCCTAAATAAAATATTTGCAAATAGGATCTAGCAGCATATTTATAAAAATAATCATTTACCCAGCTGGAGTTCATGCCCAGAATATAAAATTGGTTCAGTAAAAGGAGGTATGTTAATATAATTGACTGTAACAGTGTTGAACGGCAAAACCCATAAAATGTCCAAAGATCTGAAAAGGTATTAGCCAAAAACCAGTGATTATTCCTAATTGACAGCAAAAATAGGAGTAACATGATCCAAAAATTCCTCAAATCAAAAGCTAGCATTTTCACTTCATAATTGGGAAAACAAAGGCATTGCTGTTAAAATCACCACTATCATTGAACATGATTCTAGAAGTACTAGCCGGCAGACATAAACAGGTTTCAAGTATTTATGGAATGTGTCAGTATAATAAAGCCGAAATCAAAGATCTGTAACATGGTTATGTGGATTGTTAAATGGGACATCTGGCTATCCATTTGGAAACATGAGAAAGTTTGACTCCAGCCTCATTCTTTATATAAAAATTTCATGTGAACTAAAGATTTAACATCAACTTAGCTCTGGCGTTAGAAGAAAGCATGAAGTACATATGATCTCTCTCTAAATATAGAGAGAGATACTTTCTAAATTCACTTAGAGTGGGGAGGGCCTCTCTAAGCAACGGAAAAAAACTAGAAGAAAAATTTAACCATGACAATTCTCTGTCAAAAAGTAAAATCACACACATCAGTCTGGAACCAAATATTGGCAAAGTATGATGCACAAATGGTTAATCCCCTGTGCACACTTGTACAAGGCTGTATGTACAGGGGTGTTTGTTGCAGCATTGTAATGATGACAAAGGAATAGAAACAACCTGAACTTTTCCAGTAAGATACTGATTTTAAAAATGTGAAAAATACATTAAAGTATACTTTACAATTAAAAAGAATGATTTAATTAGGATATATGTGTACTTATGGAAAATACTTCCAAGAGTTGAGATGTGTCTGTAATCCCAGCACTTTGGGAGGCCAAGGTAGGTGGATCACTTGAGGTCAGGAGTTCGAGACCAGCCTGGCCAACATGGTGAATCCCTGTCTCTACTAACAATACAAAAATTAGCCAGGCACAGTGGTGCACACCTATAATCCCAGCTACTTGAGAGGCTGAGGCAGGAGAATTGCTTGAACCCAGGAGGCGGAGGTTGCAGTGAACTGAGACCACACCACTATTCAACATCCCATTCAGAGGTGATAATAGTTGGTGTAGAACGGGGTTTATACTATGCTTTTGTTTCTGTATTTTCAAAAGAATGCGTGAGATAACATATTCCTGTCATTTCTCTGGAATATTAAACACTTTAACAGTGAACAGTCTCTGGAGAGGGAGTTTGAATTTGAAGGGAAACTTTTTATCAAGTACCTTTGGAACTATGTAAATTTTGTACTGTTTCAGTTTTTTTAAATTGTTTTTTAAATTTTTTTTCCCTTTTGGTTTTAGTGGTGACATCTTTACTCATTAACCTGGGAAGCCCCATAAAAGAAGTTCGTAGGGCTGCCATTCAGTGTCTGCAGGCCCTCAATGGAGTGGTGTCCCCGTTTCATCTGATAATAGATTATTTGATTTCTAAAGCAGAGGAGATCACTTCAGATGCTACATATGTTATTCAGGTAAGCTCGTTAGCAAAGAAGATTGAGTGTGTTCATGCCTGTGTGTACACATGAGCAATCTTCTCCATTCTCGACATTTTACTGTGTAGGGATTTTGATGAACTAAGTCATTGAATTTGGGAACTGATATGTCAATATCTGTACATCTGTCTCCTCCTACTTTTTAAAAGATAGCAATGTCATTTTTCAGTTTTTTTCTTTTCATTGGATAAAGGACTAGTGTATAGCTTTTCATAGTAAGCCAACTATGTGTTATAAATAACCTTTCTTATTAAGGTTTTAAGGGGAAATGGAAAGTTATAAACAATGTCACATCATTTTGAGTAAGAATCTTCCATAATTAATATATTTAGCCTTTGTAGTTTCTTAACCCTTTTTTTATCCAATTTTCTTTTTGGTATCTTAGGATTTGGCTACTTTGTTTGAGGAACTACAGAGAGAAAAACTGAAATCTCATCAGAAGTTGTCTGAAACTTTGAAAAACTTACTTAGTTGTGTATATAGTTGCCCATCTTATATAGCAAAAGATTTGATGAAAGTACTTCAGGGAGTCAACAGTGAGGTATGTACCATTTAAGTGGATTGTACGTTCCTGTGATGTTACTAAAGAACTGTAACGGCTTGTGGATGAGGAAGACAATTGCAGGAGTTGCATGTGTGCACTCAGAAGAGATAAATGTAATATTAATTTGAGAGGGAGATGAGTTGAGGTAGAGAAAAAAAGATACAAGATACAAAAACAAGTACTGGTGAGTTTCTTTTTATTTTAAAATTAAATGTGTTGTCCCTGTCTAATCATTAAGTTTATTTTAAATGAACTTAACAGACTGGTGTCTGTCTCATGGGGCTGCACTACTGTATATCTGTTTTTCAAGTGAAAATTTTATACAAAGGAATATATTTGGACTTGAGTCTGTGAAAATTCCAAAATCCTTTGCTTGTTTATCAGATATATTTAGAGCTTTCATTATGTTCTCAAGGAAGCTTGTGTTAGAAAAGAAAGCAGTCGTGAAACACTTATTTATGTGATGGCATGTGCTGACCCGCAGAGAAAAGCTTTCTTCACCCTAGTGTTCCAAAAACACCTGTGCACTTCATCAGCCTTAGACTGACTGTAGACTTCAGAAAACTAAAATGAGTAAAATGGACTGAAGACGATTTGATTACGTTTTTTTGGTAGGAACAAACAGGTTGCGTTCAGCTCTTAGTGGTCCCTGGTATAGTTTAAATTAGGAACTGAAAAATTGTGTTAAGGACCAGATAGTAAAGATTTTATGCATTCTGGACCACACAGTCTCTGTTACAGCTGCTCATCTCTGCTGTTGTATCAGGAAAGCAGCCACAGACAGCGTATCAACAAATATGCATGGCTGTGTTTCAGTACATAAAATTTACAAAAACAGGTGGTCTATTGAATTTGGCCTTTAAGCTGTAATTTGCTGGCCCCGGTTTAGTGGTTAAAGATTCACATACATAATTTGAATTAATATTTATTATACCGAGTTGGAAACATTGAGGGATGCATACAGTGTTTTAGGGAATGTTAAGCTTTATTTGTATGCTCTAAAGTGTTAGTTTGTGACTTCTGTTCTCAAGTCTTGAAGGATGCTCACGGATTATCTTTCTACTCGTCTTTTAAGGGTTTAGCGCTTTTGAGCATTACACATGAACTATCAGAAAGGACCTGAGTGCCTTGGTGTGAATTAATAGCTGTCTCCATATCTAAGAAGTTATCGTTATTGGGTTTTTTCCTCCAGGCTGCACTCCCATCATCCAATAGGATATCTTTGGGTGTCTCTGTAGAGTGAGCAAAAACATATCAGTGTAGGTAACTGTTTACTAATAAGTCTTTCTATCTTTAGATGGTGCTTTCTCAGCTGTTGCCTATGGCTGAACAATTGCTAGAAAAGATTCAGAAGGAGCCCACAGCTGTCCTGAAAGATGAGGCCGTTGTTTTGCATCTCACTCTGGGAAAGTATAATGAATTTTCATCTTCCCTTTTAAATAAGGATCCGAAGAGTCTAGATATATTTGTAAAAGCTGTGCATACAACAAAGGAACTTTACGCAGGAATGCCACCCATTCAGATTACAGCCCTCGAAAAGGTCAGTGATTTCTTTCAGAAACTAAGGTGTGGCACGTTCAAGCATTTAAAGGTAAAGGCAACAGGAACAGAGTGAAAAAATGTAGTATTTTATTTGGAGAAGATAGTTATAGGTGGACTTGACATGTTTTAAAGGAATGTGATATATTTGACCCATTTTCCAAAAGTGAATGTTGTACATGGGTCATTAAAAAGAATTGGCATTTTCACTGACATATTTAAATGGGAAACAATTTTATATTTCCAGAGAGGGTGATAAAAAAATTTTATTTCTGGAGTTTAAACTTATTCACTGAACTCATTTGCCTTTTTTCTACCCCCTCTAGATTACAAAACCATTTTTCGCAGCCATATCAGATGAAAAGGTTCAGCAGAAGCTTTTAAGAATGTTGTTTGATTTATTGGTGAACTGTGAAAACTCACGTTGTGCTCAGACTGTCAGCAGTGTTTTTAAAGGGGTAAGCTTCCAACTTTGTGTAAGTCTTTTTCTTAATGTTTAGTCTCTTCCAAGGGACACCATGTTTAAGAGTCCTGCATTTTATAGTGCTTCTGAGAGGTCAGATGTTACCATTGACAAGAATCATGGAAAAGTAAATCATAGAGAGGCATAAAATAAAAATTGTAAGTCTTTACCATTATTTCATTTTATGAAATATTTATTGATAGTTTTAACTAGTAGGGGGTGTAGGAATTTGTATGTGTGTGATCTCACTGATATTAGGTGGAATCTGCGTATTTATGCAAGGAATGGGAATGAGTGAGTGGCTCAGTGTTGAACTGGGTAACTTCATTCTACTTAAACAGTTGTTTAATGACATAATGGAATTGAAATTCTGCTTGTTGGTTTCGTGTGTATATTGAAACCTAGCTATTATCAGACTAGCCACCTGGTTATTCTGTCTGTTTTTTTGAATATAGAATAATATGAAGTTCTAGTATCTAGATTCAGCAGTTCTCAGGATTTTAACATATTTACTTAATCTTTTTCCTTCTTTGTCTTTGCTGAAGTGTTTTAAAGTAAGTCTCAAAATGTCATGCACTTTCATCCCTCTGTACTTCAGTGTGCATCTTTTGCAAAGTGGATACAACTACAATGCCATTAGTAGTAAAAAAAATTAATAAATCATTCCTCGATATTATCTAATACCTAGTTCATAATCATATTTCCATGGTTATTTCAAAAGTATTTTTTATAGTTTTCTTTGAATCAGAATCCAAAGATTTATTAGAACCTTATAAAAAGAGTTATCTGGATCCCACCCCATATCTAAAGAATCTCTGGGGGTATGAATCTGTTTTTGTGGGTGTGTGTATATGTCTTATTCCTTCCCGGCTGTTTAGAATATACATATCTGATCTGACACTTGGAACCAATTGGTGTGAATGATTCTATATTGTGTTACTAGTTTTCCACTCTAAGGGATGAACATGAAATTGACTGGACTGGAGAAGTGATACCATATCATAGTCAAGCCAAGTGCAGGGCTATACCTTGAGACTCCTAAGACAAACCGTATAGAAAGCAAGTGAATGGTAGTAGTAGATCTCAGTTAAAATGAACACCTGAAGTTGAATTTATGTTGGCTAGTGCTTTTTCTGTATACCCTTCTCTACTTTGCTTTCTTGTCATTCTGGTTTTTCAAGAGTTCTGTAACAAGGCAGTAGCAACAAATGCTAGGGGGATGTAACTGCGTATCCAGTAAGTCATTCTTCCCTCTTAATTCAATACATCCTTCCTAGGGGTTAATGTCTGATTTTGGTCTTAATATTTTTAAAGAAATGTGGGAAAAAATTAGAATCACAAGAAGCACATTTTTAGCAGGCTTTAAGTATAGTAGTAATTAAGTGCTGATAGATGAGCTAAGATCTAGTCCAAATGAGAACATCTTAAAGCATTTAAAGGGTTATTAGAAGGAAAGTGCTAATCCAAATTCCTCCCTCTTCTATTTGACAGTAGGCTAGAGAGCATATGAGATACTTGATAGTCATGCCATATCAGCCACAGATAAGATTGGCCTTAAATGTCAGGCCAGCTGTAGTTTGACAACAAAAATTATTTCGATTACTAAAATACACTCGATTATATGAAGCACTCTTATGCTTTGTGACAGTATATGCCGTATGGTAAATTAAGTATATACTGATGAGAGCACGTATCCAAGGTACACTAAGTGAAACATACCAAGGTACAGAGCAATGTGCATAGTATGTTTCTATTTATGTTTTTTAATAGAATATATAACCATTGGTATGTGGAAAGTTTTTTAAAGGAAGCATAAGAAATTGTCAGTGATGTTTGTGTTTAGTGATTGGCCTGGGCTATAAAGTGGTATAAAGACATAAAAATGGATGTAAATGCTTTCATTGTATGTCTTAATCTAACATTTATTGCTCTAATTTTATCCCAACGGATTATATCATCAACTGTTCTTCCTTACAATATTTCAGATTTCCGTTAACGCTGAACAAGTCAGAATAGAACTGGAGCCACCAGATAAAGCTAAATCCTTGGGCACAGTTCAGCAAAAAAGAAGGCAAAAAATGCAGCAGAAGTAAGAGCTACAACTGTGTTGAGTACATGCTGTTGTTCCCCTGGCTTTGAATGTTAGGAAACCATTGGGACTTTTTGATACCCATCAATTTGCCATAATCAGGCACAATGGTTTTTACTTAGCACATGGTAGTGTCTGTTTTTCCAACTTTTTGTCTTCTCTGTTTTCCAGAAAATCACAAGATCTAGAATCTGTTCAGGAAGTTGGAGGTTCCTACTGGCAAAGAGTAACTCTCATCCTGGAATTACTGCAGCACAAAAAGAAGCTCAAAAGTCCTCAGATGTTGGTGCCAACTCTTTTTAACTTGCTATCAAGGTAATTGATCTGTGAGAGAACAGGACTCTTAATTCTTGCCCATCTTATCTAACCTTCTCTTTTCAGGGTACTCTTTTGTTTAAATAGTCTATAAAATAAAGCAAGAACTGTGGGTGAAATTGAAAGATGGGTTTTAGGTATCCATTGCCAGTGCCCTAAACTGACCTTAGTGCCGTGTATCATGTAGTAAATGACCACTCACTTTACAGCCTATTTTCCTTCTGAACTTTTCAGTAACATGCCTGGAGCATCCTTACTTGTATTTCAAGATATAGTGTTGAATTTGTGTGTGTGTGTGTGTGTGTGTGTTTGTGTACATACATAGTGTTTGCTATCTATATATATTTTTACATATAGATGTATATTTATATATAGATAGATACATTTCTTTGGTGTAAATTGTTAGATAGACAGCTATAGAGTATGAATTGTGGAACGCGCTTTCATGTGAAAGGCAAAGTAATTCACGAAGTGTCCTATAAGATTCCAAATAGGTTAATGAAAAGTGCAGTAGAGAAGAAAGGGAATTTGACATAGCACCTGTCTATATGAGAAGAAATTAGAGTTCGAAATCTTACATCTTATTTATAGACTTCATGTTTAATGATAGTACTTTAGTTATTATTGAGTATGAGTTCTGGACAGTGGTCATTAATGCAACAATGAATTTACAACTTTTACATTTCCCATCATTTCTCTTTTGGGTGTTCTGAAGGTGTTTAGAACCCTTGCCACAAGAGCAGGGAAATATGGAATACACCAAACAATTAATTCTTAGTTGTCTGCTCAACATCTGCCAAAAACTCTCTCCAGATGGTGGCAAAATACCCAAAGGTATGTACTTTTTGGAAGGAAGGATTAGAAAAATTGTCTACTTTGAGTGTAAATGTACCTGCCACTTAGGGTTTTTGTCTTTCTCAACACTATAGATATTTTAGATGAGGAGAAGTTCAATGTGGAGTTGATTGTTCAATGCATCCGCCTTTCGGAGATGCCTCAGACCCATCACCATGCCCTTTTACTTTTGGGCACTGTTGCTGGAATATTTCCGGTAAGTGTTAGTGATTTAAGATTTTAGCAGATATTTTTCTTCCACAGAAATGCATTGGCACCTACTGATTTAAATTAATTAGGCTTTGGAATCTTTGAGCACTGGTGACACTCTCAGCCCTGACTCTTCATAGCTGGGACAATATGAGACAGTTGATCTTGCTAAGCTTTGGTTTCCCTTTTTATCAAGTGGGAATAACAACCTTCATTGGATTGTTGGGGGAATTCAGTTGGATAATTTGTGGTTAGTACTTAGCACAGTACCTGGCTCACTAACTGTCTAATAAAACAGTGGGCTATTATAAATTATATTGCTATGAATATTCTAGACAAGGTTTTGTGTGGCCATGTTTTCATTTCTCCTGGGTATGTATACCTAGGAGTGGAATTACTGGGTCATGCGGAACTTTATGTTTAACTTCGGAGTAACTTGCAGGACTATTTTCCATAGTTCCACGCCATTTTTCTCCCACCAGCAGGCTATAAAGATCCCAGTTTCTTCACGTTCTTGCCAGTACTTGTTATTGTCTTTTTTACCACCATCCTAGTGAGTGTGAAGTAGTATTTATGCTTATATGCTTTTCATATGAATTTATGCTTATATGCCATTCGTATGAATTTTTTCTTTGGAGAAATGTCTTTTCAAATCCTTTGCCTATTTTTTAATCAAGTTATTTTTCTTTTTATTGGTGAGTTGTAATCAGTCATTGATATTTGATGTGTCTGAAATAGAGAATGTTAACCTGATGCATAAATACCACTTGAGGACAGGAGTTCACGACCTGCATTAGTAACATAGTGAGAACCCCATCCTTATAAAAAAAGAAAAAGAACAAAAATTAGCTGGGCAGGGTGGCGTGCACCTGTAGTCCTAACAACTCAGAAGCCTTGGGATGGGAGGATTGCTTGAGCTTAGGAGTTCGAGGTTACAGTGAACTATGATCACGCAACTGCACCCCAGCTTGAATGACAGAGTAAGACCCTATCTCTTAAAATATATATATATATAATATATACATTAATAGAAATAGAAAATGTTGATAGTTACATTTTCTTTCAGGATAAAGTTCTACACAATATCATGTCTATTTTTACATTTATGGGAGCCAATGTCATGCGCCTAGATGATACTTACAGTTTTCAAGTTATTAACAAGACAGTGAAAATGGTTATTCCCGCACTTATTCAGGTAAGTTGTCTTTATGCCATCTTGGGGTTTCTTTTTTCAATTTAAAAGTTTTGGATATAAAAAACATTAAAAGCCTTTTTTTTTTTTTTAAATATTCTCAGCAATTGTACTGTATAAAGGCCTTTCTGAAATGCTCAAGCACATTGCCCTTAAGTTTTAGGATGTTGAAGCTAAGAAGCAGTCTTGGCAAAGTCTTTTCCAATAATATAAACAAACATGTTATAGCTGGTTCTGCTGTGCTGTGCGTGTGTAACTATAAGTGTCTTAACATCATTCTGATGGGGTGAATTTACATCCGCTGTCTATTTCAGGACATTGCATCAGTTTGGTAATACCTTCTTATATGTTGACGAGGATAGGAACTTTTAGAGCTACAGTGACAAATTTGCTAACATGCAGTTTAGCAAATGTTTACCAAGCATTCTCTAAGAGCTAAACTCAGAGAGGCAAGATGTTCTCTCTCCCAGTAAGGAGTGAATAATTCAAAAGATAAAAGTAGCCTCAAGAGTGAAAGAGCTTGGTCATCTACTTGAGTTTTCTATTTACCCTCCCTTGTTAATGTCTTTTCTCATGCTGTTGGCCATCCCAGGGATGACCATATTCAGCGCCTTCTTTTAACCTTAGTATTAGATTGGTGTTCTCAGTGTCCACCAAGTGGGCAAGCATAGGATAGATACATAAATAGAAAAATAACAGTATGCATTCATATGATCAGTGCCAATTGAATAAGTAAATGCTGAAGAGTTTGGAATGGGAAAGTCCATATGGGCCAGGATGACCACAGAATTCATCAGAAATAGAATTTGAACTGGTGTGAAAGGAGGATAGGATTTGTTCAGTGATGGGAGAGCCAATAGTATGAGAAAAGGCATGATCTAGGAATGTGCACAGTGTGTTTGAAGAATGTAATGTAGATCGATTGATGGAGAGCAGAGGGTTGAGAGGTAGGCATGGGTTTATTCATTCATTCTAGTGTTTTTGTCATTGCTTCTGTCATTTATTCAACAACTATATTTTGATCACCAATACCCTGGAGTAACATAGTTCAAACTTGATTGTGAAAGCAGCAGGAAATTGTTGGCCTTTTCTGTGCTCTGCTTATCTTCATTCTTCTTGAGGCACAACCCAAATCCTGTGTGATTTGTGCAGCCTTCCCAGGCAGCCTAAGCAGACTTGCTGTCAGTGTCACATATTTGGCATCTGCTGTTACTGCCTCCTGTTATCTTTTCACATATGTATCCTGTTTCTTTTGTTTGTTTGTTTTTCGAGACGGAGTTTTGCTCTTGTTGCCCAGGCTAGAGTGCGATGGCACGATCTCGGCTCACTACAACCTCGGCTTCCTCCTTTCAAGCGATTTTCCTGCCTCATCCTCCTGAGTAGCTGGGACTACAGGCATGCACTATCACACCCATCTAATTTTGTATTTTTAGTAGAGACAGGGTTTCACCATGTTGGCCAGGCTAGTCTTGAACTCCTGACCTCAGGTGATCTGCCCACCTCGGCCTCCCAAAGTGCTGGGATTACAGGCGTGAGCCACCACACCCGGCCATGTATCCTGTTTCATACAGAAAATAAATCTCCTTTGGACAGGGCTCACGTTGTACACTTTGTATTCCCCTTGGGGCTAAATAGTGACCTGGACATGATAGGTACTTACTGAATAGTTACTGTTAGGCCTTTGATTATTAAAACTTTTCCGGCTGAGTGTGGTGGCATGCACCTGTAACACCAGCATTTTGAAAGGCTGAGGTGGGCTTATTTGAGGCCAGGAGTTTGAGACCAGCCTGGTCAACATAGCAAAAGCCCATCTCTACAAAATTTTTAAAAAGTAGTGAGAGATTCTAGGATGTCACAGCTTTTTGGGAGGCTGAGGCAGGAGGATCGCTTTGGACTCAGGAGATCCAGGCTGCAGTAAGATATGATCACGCCCCCACACTTCAGCCTGGGCTTCAGAGAAAGACCCTGTTTATATATATATATATATATATATATATATATATATATATATATATACACACACACACACACACACACACATACATACATACATACATACATACATATATAAATTCATTCATTCATTCTTCCAGTAACTTCTTGGGGCACATCAAAGCCTTATCTTGTCCACCTAAAGCTTGTTTTGTGGAGGATTACTTGCACCTACTCATTGTCTCTGCTTGCTGTTTTGCAGTCTGATAGTGGAGATTCTGTAGAAGTTACAAGAAACGTTGAAGAGATTGTGGTAAAAATCATTAATGTATTTGTGGATGCGCTGCCACATGTCCCGGAGCACAGGCGCCTGCCCATCCTTGTTCAACTTGTTGATACACTGGGTGCAGAGAAATTCCTCTGGGTTCTCCTCATCTTGCTTTTTGAACAGTATGTCACAAAAACAGTGCTGGCAGCCACCTACGGAGAAAAGGTCAGAACCTGGGGTGGGAAGATAAGGAAAATGGTGATTTCTCACACAGATTTTATGATATTGTCCAGTTTAAACATGGGACTGACCATGCTTAATGTGTGTTATTTAGAACCTTTTTGCTCAGAACCTTTTTCAGAAAGGTTTTTGGCATTTTAAAAAATTGCATTCAGAGCCCATAGCACTCTGAATATCCTCAGTTGTAGCAAAATATCTCCTGAGGGCAAGTTAACTTTTCTGAGAAACAGATCTGGTGCCATGCGGGTGGTTCTGTTTTAAGCCCAGCAGAGTACGGCTAAAGAGTAATGAAACAGTGTCTCTTGAAAGTGATTTTGAAGGCAGCATGGTGGGAAATGGAAGAGCGTCCATGTCCCTGTAGTCAGTAAGACACAGACACGGGTGATTGTTTAGAAAAGCACCGTTTGGATAAGTCAAGGACCGTTTCCAAATGACTTCTTAGATGTGGGATCTGGGAGTAGATTTCGACCTACTCTAAATAAAGTAGTATACTCTGTTCTGCTAGAAATCATAATGCATGTTGTCCTGACATTGTGCCTTTGCAATTCCGTAAGTACAGATTTGTTACATTTTTCTTTCTGCACAGGATGCTATTTTAGAAGCAGACACTGAATTTTGGTTTTCAGTCTGTTGTGAATTTAGCGTCCAGCATCAGATACAAAGCTTGATGAAAATCCTCCAATACTTATTAAAGCTGCCAGAGGAAAAAGAAGGTAAGTGTAGATCGGGTGTCACTGACCGTTCAATCTGAAAGCTAAAGAGAAGCAGAAGAGAACTCAGGTTATTCTTAATACATCTTCAGAAGGATTTTTTAAGTAAGTCAGTCATTTAAATTTGTTGGTGTACTTTCTTGAATCCTTATGGAAAATAGTCAGTAGGAATTCCACTTGCCATTCCTTACACACTGTCTTTTATACCTCTGTGCCCTGCGCTGATGTCTTGGCTATGGAATGTTACCAATATCCAGGATGAGTTAGGTTCAAATGACTGTAAATGATCAGGACTTCATTAGCCATCTCTCAGCTTCTCTTTAAAACATCTGCAGACATTTACATGAAAAGAAAAAAAATAGATGCCACAGGAGTGGTAGTGAAATACTGAAATTGTACCATACAGCAGAGCCTTGAAGAAAATCTCACTAATTGCAGCACCACTGAGGCTAGCTTAGACAGGTTAATGAAACCAGGTGTGATGGCGTCAGCCTGTGGTCTCAGCTGCTCAGAAGAGTGAGATGGGAGGATCACTTGAGTCCAGGAGTTCAAGACCAGCCTGAGCAACATAGTAAGACCCTATCTCTTAAAAAAAAATTTTTTTTTCATTAAGAAAGGGTTGACGTGTTGAAAATTCTTAGTTCTCTACCCTTTGAAGCAGAACAACAAGGCATGTTAGAAAGAAGGTACTAAGAGCTTTGCAGAGATTATTTTCTGCATGGCCAGCGATTAGCCCTGTCATCCCTGTTTAGCCAAGCAGTAACTTGTCCCATCCTGCAGTCAGCTCAGGTTTGGCAGGGACAGACTAGAGAGGTCCCTGGAGAGCTGTATGTGGTGACGTGGGTAAGGAAGTGTCTTCACAGTAAGCCATTCTCTAGGACTGTGGTTTTTAAGGGGACCACCACGGGCGCGACTCCAAACACAGCACCGCCAGCCCTGTTTACATCAGATGCATTGAATCAAAAAACCTACATCTGCAGTCGGAAGTTCAGAGACTCCTTCTGTTGATTGTCCTGTTTCCCTGTTTTCTTTTGTTTTTTGTCTTAAACACCCACTTCTCAGGACTCTTGGGTACTTTCTTGGCAAATAAATACACTCACATTTTTCAGTAATTTAGAAGAGGAGAAACTGGATGTAATAGATTGACGAATTTCTCTGTGAAAATGTTATCCCATTAACCATCCTGTACTTTAAAGGTCATAACTATTAATATATCTGTACTAAGGATTCGGGTGAAAATGAGTTAGGTCACTTATTTTGTTGCTGTTTCAGAAACTATTCCCAAAGCAGTGTCTAATAAGAGTGACTCACAAGAGGAAATGCTGCTGATTTTTAATGTGGAGACTCACACTGGCAAGCAGCTGCGGCACTTTAAGTTTTTGTCAGTGTCCTTCATGTCTCAGCTCCTGTCTTCCAATAATTTTCTGAGAAAGGTAATGTGTTCTTTAAATGTTTATAGTAAAGTGATTTTGCTGTCTCCAAGGGAACTATGTTTTAAACTAGTGAAAGTAGCTTGGTAAGTGGCTCATGAAAATGTGAGGCATGCCTTTAAAGATAATAGGGGAAGAAAGTGCATTTCACCATGAAACACTGTTTGTCATGATCTGCTGAGATTGAACGTAAACTCTATGACTCTGTGGTTTCATTCTTAAGTGTTGTATACCCACCAGAAGTGTATGAACATGTACACCAAAAAAGTCTACAAGAATGTTTATAATATTAATAACATTCTTCATGGTAGCCCAAAACTGGTAACAACCCAAGTGTCTACCAGGAGAGTAGATAAATTCCCGTTTTATTTTGTTTTTTGAGACAAATCTCACTCTGTGTACCAGGCTAAAGTGCAATGGAGTGATCATGGCTCACTGCAACCTGGAACTCTTGGGCTCAAACAGTCCTCTTGCCTCAGCTTCCCAAGTGGTGGGACTACAGGCGTGTGCCACCTACGTCTGGCTAATTTTAAAACTTTAATTTTTAGAGATGGGGTCTCGCTATATTGCCCAGGCTGATGTCAAACTGCTGGCCTCAAGCGATCCTCCCACCTCAAGCTCCCAAAATACTGGGATTACAGGCATGAGCCACCATGCCCAGCCTTTCTTACCTGGATATAGTGAGTTCTGCATGCATGATTTGTGTACGTTTCTGTTTGTGTATTAAATTTGTTTGACCGATGAGAGAAAAGGAAGGAAAGAAAGGAATATCATGACCAGGAATACAAAATGGTTTGACATTAGAGTACTATAAAGTGTGTTAAGTAGTATAATGCATTAACAGATGAAGAGGGGAAACCATATGATTGTTGTACGTTTTACAGAGAAATAATGCAGCAGATTCAATACTCATTCACACTTTAAGAAAAAAATCCTCTCAGCAGTGCAGAATAGATGGGAATTACTTGGCCTAATAAAGGTGACAGTCAGAAGCTTATGATTTATATCATACCTAATGATGAAATATTAATGGTACGTCGGCTAAAGTTAGGGAAAGAATGCCCTCTGTCATTGTTTCTATTCAGGAAAAGAAGTGTAAGAATCCAGAAAGAAGACAGTCAGCAATTAAAACTAATAATGAGCTCAGTAAGCTTGCTTGAGAGAGTTCAGTGTAGACGCTATCTAGAGATCAGTGTAAGTCGTGATCTGTATCAAGCAAGCTGGCTGAACTAATTAGTCTCACACACTGTTATATAATGTTATTATTCCTCAAATTAGAAAACAGTCGAAAAAAAGATTTCCTGTATAATAAAAACATAAACTTCAAAAAAACCCATAAATTGATAAGGTACCAAGAATAAGCCTGACAAAAATGTGTGCACGAATATTATGGGGGAATGTCCAAGATACTAAGGGACACAGACGAAAACTTGGCAGAAATGGAAAGAGAGACCCTGTGTTTACGCATCAGAAGCCTCGCTCTTTAAAGATGCCAGATCTGCCCAGATTAGTCTAGAAACTCAATATACCTTTTCAGTTATATCATTTTAAGAAATCATATTGATACATTGAGACCAAACTGTAAGGGGCGAAGGACAGTGGTGCAGGAGTAATCAGATGGATCATGCCACTGAACAGGAAGCCCAGGAGCACACCCAGGTGGAGGTAAGACGTGCAGCAGATAGTTTTACAAAGCAGTGGGGGAAGAGAACGGTCCAAGTACAGGCCCTGCCATGATTTGTTTTCCATTTGGGGAAAAGTCTGATGTCACACCTTATACAAAAGACAACTTTAGGCAGAGTAAAGCTTCACTGGAAGAAACAACAGTTCAGATGTGTAGAAGTAAATCAAGGAGAACATTGTTGTGACCAGAGGATAGAAAATAATTTCTTTAAAATTTGAATAGAAGGGCATCGTAAACATGGTGAAAAGAAAGCCACAGCCTAAGAGAAGAGTATTGCTCTTTATCAATCAAAAAGCATCAGTTTCCGTTAGAACAACTGACAAAGAATATTAATTCACTGAAGAGGAATCACAAATGGCCAATTAAAATATACAGGTCATTTAGCCTCTCCAGTAAACAGGAAATGTGATTAAAGTGTGATACCCATCAAATTGGCAAAACTGTCAAAGTTGTTCATACCAGGAAGTGGGTACGTAGTGGCAGACAGTGTGAGTTGTTCCAACCACTTTAGAAAGCAGTTGGCAGGCTCCCGTGAGGTTGAAGGTTCTAGTAATTCCTGTGATCTAGTCATTCCCTTTCTTAGGCATATATGCTATAAAAACTTGCCGAGCTGCTCAAAGGAAATAAAGATGCTCTTCTGTAGCATTATTAGTAAATGGGGGAAAGATTGACATAAACTAAACATCTAGCAACAGAGGCAAATGGATAGATAAGTTGTATTTATAGAGGAATATCATATGCAGTTAAAATGAATGAACTAGAACGTTGTCATCATGCATAGATCTCAAATACATATTTCTAGGAAAACATGTCGTTCCATGATATGTATGTTTGAAAAGGTAGCAGATTTGGGATGATGGTTGTCTTTGTGGGGCTTGGGGTAGTGGGAGAATAGGACCAAGGAGCAGTACTTGGGGGATTCCAGCTGAATCTGTAATGTTTAACTTCTTAACAAATGATATATGAGCTCAGCAGATCAGCATGTCATAGAATTAGGTAGTGGGTAATTGAGTGTTGATTGCTGTATTTTTCTGAACCTTTGTAGTAGTTTTCAGATACTACCAGTAGAATGTAATTAAAACAAGTTATTGTAATGAGGATGATATGAACCTGATTAAATTGTAATAATGTCAGAAAACAGTGCTGTGGAAGGTTTGAGTGAATGGCCTGTGTTTCACTGAACTGACCTGAAATGACTTTTATTATTGACTTTCATACTGTTCTAATGACATCTTCTTTAAAAATTAGGTAGTTGAGAGTGGTGGTCCTGAGATTTTAAAAGGCCTTGAAGAGAGGTATGTTTTCTTTTTTTTCATTTGGAAAGGACTTCAAACTTGCAGAAAAACTGGAAAAATAGTACAGAAAACTCATGTACTCTTTAGAACCAGGTTCACCATTTGGTAATACTTTCTGCCACATTTGCTTCAGCCTTCTCCCTACGTAGGGTTTTTTCTCTGAGCCATTTGAAAGTAAGTCATATACATTATGTCACTAAGAATAAGAGATGTTCTTATAAAACCACAGCACATTGATCAAATTCAGATAATTTAACATTGATACAATACAGTGATTGAATCTACAGTTCATATTCCAGTCTCCCTAATGATCCCGGGCTGTCCTTTACACCACATTTGTTTCTGCCTCATGACCCATTTCAAGTTTGCGTATTGTATTTAGTTGTCATTTATTTTTAAGAGTCTTTTAATCTGGCCTTGATTTCTATGGGCTCATGCATTCTTTCTTCTGTGGGTTATAATCCATATGCTGCCATTTATATATTTGGGTGCAGGAATTTTCCTTTCATTCCCATGTCCTCAGGGGGTGCCTCCTGGCCTTGCTGTGTACCCCCTGGATGCATGGCATTCCCAGGGCCACTGTCCTGCCCCATCCACGGGAAGGTGCCTGCCCTGTAGCCAGGATTGTGAGCTGCTGAGCTCCAGTTCTGTGGGCTGACTTTCAGAGCTACGTGTAGGACTTTCCTTTTCGGGAGCTGATTTTTGTCTGAGCCCTCTTCTCCCCTCCTCTGCTGTGCAGTGGCAACCTATGTCTCCACTCTCCCCTCTAGGTCCCCACTCAGGCTGGCAGCAGTGGGGGGAGCTCCAGTGGTGGTTGTGTTGGAATTTGGTGTGTGGTTTTCTAATTACACGTTATTTGAAGTTTGTAGTCTTTTTATGTCTCCTAACAATGTGGAAGATGTGGGTTATATGTTCATTTGTATTAATAGTTCTCTTTAATCTAAATGGTGTATGGTGTATGTGCCTGTGTGTGTGTGCACGTGCGTGTGTGTGTGCTTGCATGTGTGTGTACACACGCGCGCACACACGCATATCTGCCATTAACCTAGGGCCATAAGTCCCTGAACACCCCACTTGAGCAGCACAGTCAGACCCACTGAGCGTGAGACAGATATGAGTGAGCTCTTTAAACACCTTCAGCATCTGTTGCTTATTCAGCACCTCACAGAGTCTGAGCAAGGATGACACTTTTGCACAGAAGTGCCTGTTTACTTCTTGGTGATCTCTCTCTGTGACAATAATCCCTCGCTTCCTTTCTTTCCAAGTAGTTTTTGAAATAATTCAGCACAGAATTACTTAATTTCTACTTAAAACATTTAGCATGAGATAGACATGAGTGAGTTCTTTGGGTGCCTTCAGCTGCTGTTTGCTGAGCGATGCTCTGCGTTCCAGGTTGCTGGAGACCGTTCTCGGCTATATCAACACGGTCGCACAGTCCGTGGAAAAGAACGCAGACAAACTCACTGTGAAGTTCTGGCGAGCCCTCCTTAGTAAAGCTTATGACCTGTTAGACAAGGTGGGTTTTCATTTCTCCCCAGAATTGCTGTTTCGTTGCTGTTTTTTATATTATTGTGAAATTATTTAAAGCTTTTAAGAATAAACTTAGCAGTTCCATTTATGAGTATAATGAAGCTCAGATTTTTCTTAGAAAATAATCTCTTGATGACTAGAAATAAATTTGTCTGGAAAAATTCTTTCCCTACCAGTTATGAGAACTTGTTCCTCATATATTTTAATAACTCAGTCATGTAATATATAATGTTCTACTTTATTCAAGTGGAATAAAATAAAAATATTAAGTGTGTTACCTGCATATCACTGGGTTCAAATCTAGCTAAATGATTTAGCTTCATGGCATTGACATTTCCCCCTAACATCAAGTTTTTGTTTTGTTTGATAGTGTGTGGTTAGTACTGCCTACCTGAAAGGTTATTCTAAGAATTAAGTAAGAAAATGTGTGGGAAAGTGCCTTGTACCTGGTGGTGTGCAATGGACATCAGTCTGTCTTAATTGAAGTTCATCTTTTTCTTTTAATGTTTCTTCTCTTTTTATGTTAAATATAAAACTTCTCTTTAGGTCAATGCCTTGCTGCCCACAGAGACATTCATTCCTGTTATCAGAGGGCTGGTGGGCAATCCCCTGCCATCTGTTCGCCGGAAAGCACTGGACCTTTTGAATAACAAGCTACAGCAGAATATATCCTGGAAGAAGACAGTAGTGAGTGAAGACCCAGGACACACCCATTTACTAGACTTCACTTTATCAAAGAGCCGCCTTTGACTCCCTTAAATTTCTCCAGTGTTACAATTTAAAATTGAAGTATATTATTATTATCTGAATGTAATACCGTGACGTGTTTTACAATGTTATGTTAATTCTAATGGGAGTATATTTGTGTTGTTAAGAGTGCTTCGAATGGAATTTCAGCCTAGTGGAATTCTTACTTACTATGGCACTTACGTGGCCTTAGCCTTAGCATAATTCTAACCAGTAGGGGCTTTGTGTAAGTGAAAAGCTAGTTAGAACATGCATTTTGCTTAGCATGACTGTGGCTCAGGGCCCCCTAGTCTGATTTCCGTTTAGACAATCTCAAGCCGTGACAATGGGAAAATGGACAAGCATTTTTTGCAGCTTTAATGATTGGGGGATTGTGGCTGTCCCCTTCAGGTTTACCGTTTCCTGAAACTGGTTCCAGACCTTTTGGCCATTGTGCAGCGTAAGAAAAAGGAAGGGGAAGAAGAACAAGCAATCAACAGACAGACAGCGTTGTATACCTTAAAGCTTTTATGCAAGAATTTTGGTGCAGAAAATCCAGATCCTTTTGTCCCAGTGCTGAGCACTGCTGTGAAACTGATTGCTCCAGAGAGAAAGGAAGAGAAGAATGTCTTGGGAAGTGCACTGCTATGCATAGCAGAGGTGGCCTCCACCCTGGAAGCACTGGCCATCCCTCAGCTTCCCAGGTATGCGGCTGGAGACTTGGAACAGGAGCTGTTACCGTCTGGAACACATTGAAAAATAACACCTTGGGGTCTTTTTTCTTTTTCCTTTGAGTAGAAGTTGCATAAAATTGGATTTGTTAAAAAACTGATCTTGCAGGGTGTGGTGGCTTACGGCTGTGATCCCAGCACTTTGGGAGGCCGAGGCAGGGGGATCGTTTGAGCTCAGGAGTTCGAGGCTGCAGTGAGCTATGATTGCACCACTGCACTGTAGCCTGGGCAACAGAGTGAGACCCTGTCTCTTAAAAAAAAAAAAAAATCTTTGAATGGAAAGACATAGCCTTCCCATTTATCTTCAGATGCACTGCTTTGTGATGTTAATTGTCCCCCATTCTTCCTTTTGTCTAGTACAGTCAAAAAGCAATGGGTGAGAGTCCTTGGTAGAGAGGCCCATCCAGGTGGACAAGGCCAAAGCTGCTGTCTGCTGCCAAATATGGAAGTTAGAAGCTCCTGGCTGTGGTAGTTCCTTACCATGCAGCCAGTAGGTTCCTTAACCTGTTAGAGCTTTGCTGCCTATAAAAGAGAGACAGTATCTACCTCAAAGGATTTCTGTAGGGCAGTGCTTGCAAGGAGTTTTGTGTCGTACCTGACACATAGTAAGTGTTCAATAATGAAAGACATTGTTATTTTTTAAATTACTGCTCTGTCCGCACTGTTGGCACTGGGAGATTCCTTGTGCTTAGTCACATGAAATGTGTAGACAGCGCTTTTTAGGCTATGAGGTATGTAGTCATGTAATAGGCACGGTTTGTTGAGTTTTTTCGTAATGCCCTCTACTCCATTCCCTAGTCTCCGTTTCTGCTGGAAGTTCCTCTAGTTTAGCTCTTGCTCTATTTCTAGCCTCATGCCATCATTGCTGACAACAACGAAGAACACCAGTGACCTGGTCTCCAGCGAGGTCTATCTGCTCAGTGCCGTGGCTGCCCTGCAGAAGGTAGTGGAGACTCTCCCGCACTTCATCAGCCCCTACCTGGAAGGTCTTCTCTCCCAGGTGAGCCACGGTGACCACGACATGCTACGTGGGGTGACTGGGGAAAGTCAAAGATAACAAATTTAGTGATTTTGTTTTTTAAGTATTAGTTTGTGTTCAACAGAAAGGGGTCATTTCTGGAAAGATGTGCTTGCTTTTATTAAATGTGTACGTTTTCTCTTCCGTCATCCTGGCCACTTAATCTTGAAATCGATATGGGGTCACTTTTTAGTGAGGTGCTTCTCTTCTTTAATTATGCAGAATGTATTCTGGGTTTTTTTTTCTTCTGTGAGATTTTTGGAGTTGGGCTGGTAGAGCCGCCTTTTATTACTTGTGGAAATTGGTGTGCCCTGTTTCTAATGTGAGAGGTTTAATCCTAAGGCATCTTGGAAGGCAGAATTTCTGTATTGCAGGTCAGCAATTTCCTGTCAACACGCTAGGGGCCAGTGGTGTTTCTGATTGAAAATGTTCAAGAATGTTGAGCCCTGGCTGTTTCATTGTGTTGATCATTTGCCATTTACAAGGTTAGGAGCCCTCATTGCAATGGGAAAATGATTAAATCGGTTCACATATGCCACAGCCAGGGCTTCAAAGTAGCCTTCTCACAGAAAGAAGCCTGTGCTCTAAGGAGCTTTCTTGGTTTTTTTAGCAAGGAAGAACTTGACTCTTGCCATGGTCCCTTGCATTCCTGTCCTCTAAGAAAATCATCTGTCTGGGTGCTTCTGCATCTGCACTTGGTCTTCGTCCCTGATTGCAAGTTGGGCAAGAGGTATCTGCCCAGTTTTATCCACTGATGTTTAGGGTTGACTTTAGAAGGGATTCTGTGTGTAGTTAAAAGGTGCTAAGCATTTCCCAAACACTTTCATGAAAGGCTTTCATGAAGCCTTTCTGTAAGTGTGTGTTTGTCAGTGAGGATCTGCAATGGCCCTGATAACTGGTTTTTTTTTTATATATATATTCTTGCAGGTGATTCATTTGGAGAAAATTACTAGTGAAATGGGTTCCGCCTCACAGGCCAATATCCGTCTCACATCTCTTAAAAAGACACTGGCTACCACACTTGCACCCCGAGTCCTATTGCCCGCCATCAAAAAAACTTACAAGCAGATTGAGAAGAACTGGAAGGTTAGAGTCATACTGAGTATTAAGACTTTGGAGAAGGGAGAGGTGGTACTGAAATGTGTAAACTTTCACTTAAAAAAGAATATGGTTAATTTTTAAAAATACACATTGCCGAACTCTAGGAGTAATTTGAAAATGGCACATCTCTTTACTGTGTTATTGGCAGAATCACATGGGTCCATTTATGAGCATCTTGCAAGAGCATATCGGGGTGATGAAGAAGGAAGAGCTCACCTCCCATCAGTCTCAGCTAACCACATTTTTCCTGGAGGCCCTGGACTTCCGAGCACAGCACTCTGACGTAAGCTTAGGTTCAGTCCTCCAAATCCTAAAGTTGTTATCTACCTGTTTAAGAGGCTGAGAATTATCTAGCTGTGTAACAGTTGTACTTGCCAAAATAATTTACAGTCAGATAGCAGTACTCTAATAAATGGACTCTTCTGTTTTCAGGACGATCTGGAGGAAATTGGAAAAACAGAAAATTGTATCATCGACTGTCTAGTAGCCATGGTTGTGAAACTTTCCGAGGTCACATTCAGACCCCTGTTCTTCAAGGTGAGGCTTTCTTCCTCTTCCTCTCTTTTGTGTTCAGATTTCAGTGACAAGATGTGGAAGAAACTAATATTATTATCTTATCCTTTTAGCTGTTTGATTGGGCTAAAACCGAAGATGCCCCAAAGGACAGGCTGCTGACATTTTACAACTTGGCAGATTGCATTGCTGAAAAGCTGAAAGGGCTTTTTACTCTGTTTGCTGGCCACTTAGTGAAGCCTTTTGCTGACACCTTGAACCAGGTGAACATCTCCAAAACAGGTGGGTAGTTGCTTCAGTTCAGTTGTCACTTTTGCTCTGTGTGCCTTATACAAGATATCAGTAAGACACAACCTAGCACTCAGAGACAAGATTTTAAAGGTTCTTAAGTTCTAAGCAAGGAGGGTGAATTTTTTACTTCATTGTTGTCGGACAGTGAAGTGTTATTTTAGCATGATGAAAAAATGTTATAAGTTGACTCACTCGGGAGAAAGAAGAAAGTAAATGGGCATTACTGTCAGTTACTGGGAGTGACTTTAAAACCTAAAAATCAAGATTATTCTCTACTGCTAATACATGACCCACCTGACTTTGGAAGGAATTTAACTTGCCAAACCGAGTGTTAGAATCTTAACTCTAAAAGAAGGAATCATTTTTCCAGGGGCCATCCATTTTGTGTTCTGCCTTCATCCTGATCAGGATTTCTAGATTATTTTAGACTCTTCTGATGATAGTTATTTTAATAGTAATTTCAATGTAGACATTGGAGATTAAATAAATTCAGTGTTTTTTCATTTTACTCTTCCCACGTCTACAGATGAAGCATTTTTTGACTCTGAAAATGACCCTGAAAAGTGCTGCTTGCTGTTGCAGTTTATTTTGAACTGTTTATACAAAATCTTCCTTTTTGATACCCAGCATTTTATAAGTAAAGAGAGAGCAGAAGCCTTGATGATGCCTCTGGTGGATCAGGTAACCAAACAGAATCATCTTTTATTACTGAGGAAGCCATCACTGGTCGATCTTGGCAGGTTTTATAACTGCTTAAATGACAGCTTGCCAGGCTTTTTTCTTTGTAAGGTTTTTTTATTTTTTGCTCTTTTAAATAAAATTTTTTATTTGAAAATTGTTTTTTCAAAGATATAACTTCATTGTGGAATTTGAGGTTTTTTTGTTTTGTTATTTTGAGACAGGGCCTTGCTCTGTCGCCCAGGCTGGAGTGCAATGGCACGATCTCCGCTCACTCTGCAACCTCCACCTCCCAGGTTCAAGCAGTTCTTGTGCCTCAGCCTCCCAAATAGCTGGGATTACAGGTGCCTACCTCCACACGTGGCTATTTTTTGTATTTTTAGTAGGGATGGGGTTTTGCCGTGTTGGCCAGGCTGGTCTCGAACTCCTGACCTCAAGTGATCCGCCTACCTTAGCCTCCCAAAGTGCTGGGATTATAGGCGTGAGCCACCGCACCTGGTCTTGAGTTGTTGTTTTTTGTTTTGTTTTGTTTTTTAACTGCTCAAAAGAAAGACATGATATAAGGTGTCATGGTTAACTTATTAATTTGTTTTAACTGGGCCTCATTGAGAACGCCTCAGAGCATGGCTGCCCTCTGAAGGAAAGAAACCCTCCAAGATGTTCTGCTGGAGAAAAAGGGGCGATGGTAAAGGGCATGAGATTCCATTTGAGTTCCAGAAGGCAATAAATTTGCCCTAGAGAGTTTTAGAATAATGCCTGGTTTTTGAACCTGCTAATACCATGAAAGATAGTAAAATACTTATATGTTGGGTATTTTTTCAGACGGAAGAAAACAATGAGACCTGTTGTTCAGTTTTTGTCTTATTCTTCATAGCTGGAAAACAGGCTTGGAGGAGAAGAGAAATTCCAGGAACGGGTGACAAAGCACCTGATCCCTTGCATCGCACAGTTTTCAGTGGCCATGGCAGATGACTCTCTTTGGAAACCACTGAACTACCAGATTCTGCTAAAGACGAGAGATCCCTCGCCTAAGGTTAGGAACCAGGTCACAAGTATGGGAGACTGCACGTTTTCATTGCATAGCCTAAACAGCCTGCAGGTGGTCACAGATGTAGGCCCCTGGTAAACTGGCAGGGAAGAACACTGCTATTTGTCATCCAGTACTAGAAGTCCAGTCTTTTGTATCAGGCAGAAATTTGAGCCTGAGAAAATTTTGGTTTTTACTTAGAGGCTATTTGTAAAGAAGAGTAGCAGTGCCTTATCCCCACCCTAATGGTGGTTGGATACAAGTACTAAAATACCTTCTAAATACCTTAAGTAACAATGATTTGAAGTAATTCCTTGTTTTTTAAGTGTCATTGAAAAGTCACTGTGCTCCAGAGATAAATGCATTGAATTTGTCCACAGAATAGTCTTTTGAGTTAGAGCAATATATTCTGTTTGTAAATACGAGGCCTATGATCTTGCTGAATTAGTGGTAGCAACAGAAATGAAACATGGGTAGGTTGAGTGGAAGTCAGAATTCACACCCAAGTGTCACAAATTTCAAACTGTTCTAGCAATGAATCTTCATTTCTCAAACTAATGATTATATTAGAACCTTACTGGATATAACAGACCAAAGCAGAATTTCATTAATAGGATTTATTATTTCAGATTCTTTACTAGGATATGCTAACAATGAGACCATTTTGATGAACCCCCAGATTTTAAACCATAGGTTTTTATACAAGTAGCAGCGTCATATTTATTGTAATATTTTACTTTGATTACACAAATCAAGGAAATCCTGATTGAATCTAGGTAGTTACAAATGGTTTTTGAATAATTCACTTTGTACTATCCAGACAGTCTTTAATTAAAATATCCAAAATTAGAAAGAAGACCAGTAGGGCTTTTGTTTCAAAAGCTAACAATACCCAGCAACTGCTTGCTGTCCTTATCATAGACAAGGCATGTGAGAAACACGACTTCTTTAATGCCCCAAAACTAGGATATTGTGACATAGAATGTGTTTTATTCGGTGCTGAGATGGGAGCTTACCCCAAGCGAGTGTCCTGGCCACTCATACAACTATAGTGGTGACCAGTCAGGGGCTGTGGGTAGGGAGACCTGCCAGAGGTGGCTGGAGGTACTTTATTGCCAGCCTGGCAGGCTGGCGAGCTCCAGTGAAGTAAAATTTGGTGACACACTGGAGTTTGCATGTGGCATTTTATTTTGTTTTATTTTATTTTATTCTAAAGGAAGAGGTTATAAAAAGACATTTCCCATGAAAGAAACTGGTATTCTAAGATGAAAGGTGAATAAACATAATGAAGGGAATAAACGCATGCGAACTCATGTTTAGTTTAAAAGCTTAGAACTTGTCTCAAGTCAGTACAGCTCTTAAAATCATAAATATAGTAACACTGCTTTCTCATTCTTGACTCTTTTATCCCTTTCAGGTCCGATTTGCTGCTTTGATTACTGTGTTAGCACTGGCTGAAAAGCTAAAGGAGAATTACATTGTCTTGCTGCCAGAATCCATTCCTTTCTTAGCAGAGTTGATGGAAGGTAATTCCCAAACTATTAAACAATTAAGGAATAAATCAGAAAAATTCTGTGAAAATGTGCCCAGTGATCATGCAGATTTGGATATAACACGACTAGCAGTTGATCCCATCCTCCTACAGGCGGCTCCGTTCTCAAATACAGGGAGGCTGCAGCTCCTGTTGAGTTGGCTGGAGGGAGTGAGTTGAGAAGTGACCACCTCGTGATCATTTGAGTCTGTTTGCAGTGTAATCTTCACTGTCTTTACTTTTGTGGTGGTTTGTGATCATATAAGCAGATTACAATAGTGTTTTTAATTAACTTCATACATTTTATATGATTGAAGTTTTGGTCCCCAGATGGGAGGTTACTGTATGGAAATGCCTAATGGCATTAAGGGTGCAGTAGGATGTCCACTTCTAGTAACCACCAACATTCATTCACTACTCCATGTTAGGTGCTTTACATGGATTATTTCACTTAAAATCACAACATTTTGTCTCTGTTTTACAAAGGAAGAAACTAGAGGCTTAAAAGGTTTCAATGATTTGACAAAGATAACAAGCTAGTGAGTGTGACATGGGGAGCTATGACAGTTCTGGAACAGAGAGTCTTAGGCCCAGGAAAGAACAGTGAATGTTGTTATTACTAAGGGAGGGGTGGTGGAGCAAGTAGATCAGTGCTTTACTGATTCATTGCTTAGCTAAGCCAAAAAAGTGCATTCTCCTTTGTTTCTTAGCTCCTGGAGTGGGGGAAGTGTGAGCTACTAAAGGGGTGGTATCCCTAGGAAGTTTGAGTTTACAGGGTTCTTATTCAGCTTCCAGTGCAAGCCTCTGAGAAGGGAATGAAGGCAGAAGGAACGGTGTAGAGGGAGGTGGTCTGTGGCGCGTCCTGCTTTGTTCATGTGCCTCGTCTTACTCTGTTGTTTGAATGATTGCCAGAGAATGCCAGACATTAAGAATGAAACTAATGAGAAACGAGGCAGGTGAACTGACTGCGATTTTAATTTTCGTTCTTTTTAGATGAATGTGAAGAAGTGGAACATCAGTGCCAAAGGACAGTTCAGCAGCTGGAGACTGTGCTGGGGGAACCACTCCAGAGCTACTTCTAAGACTGTGGTGTTTTGTACTCAGAGTTCATATTTATTTTTCATAGTTTCATTTTTGGGTGTTGGGTGCCCCATTACTTTTGGTGCCTTAATACACCTACTTGGACTACTTACAAATATTTTATCTTATCTTTACAAAATTCCCACCTGGTTTGTGCTACCACATAAGCCTCTCCTGCCAATTGTATAGAGCTGCAGAAAGAGTAAACGATACATGATCTTTTTATACAGACTGCTGCGTTGAACATTTATTCTCTTTCTGATTGATGTTAATAATATTAGACCTGTTTACTTTTAGTACCCAAAGCTGACGCCTCATTTGCACTGTAAGCCTTAACTCTTCTGTATAGCAGTGTCTTATATACATGGGATCTGTGTTGCAGATTTCACTCAAGAGTTGCTCTCTACTTCCAGAAAATGACAGTTATTTAGCAATCAACAAATACTTTTCACTGTAAAGCCTACTTTTCATTTTGGGTAGGCGAACTTCAACGTTAATTTCTTTCTGTGTGCCTATGGAGAAAAAAGTGGTTCTGGAATGCTTTTTAACCCAGGAGTGTGATTGTCACCTTTATCTATCTTTTACTCTTTGAGGAAACGGGTGAGAGAGATGAAGGCATATGCTGCTTCCAAAACAGCAGCTCACACCTGGCTGCTCACACAGACAGAGGGCCCAGAAACAAACACTAGGTGGCACAAGGAAGCTCCTCCAGGATTAAGAATGGTCCCAGTTCCCTTAGTGGTGAACTAAGAATTAATTACTTTTCTAAGAAAGTAAATATCAGTAAATTTTTTGCAATGCTTTGAAGTGCCCTGATCTCTAGTACTGGGTCATGGTAAAGTTGGAAAGTGAGGGCTCAAATACAATTAATTAGATCTTCCCCTTTTTTAAAGACATCTAAGAACAATCCCGCAGAATGTTTGCATTGAGTTTAAAAGCCTTTGGAACTAATATAGAAGTTTAATGCAGAATTGTGGCAAGCAAAAGGCTAACTTGTAGTTTAGGGATAGAGCTTTCTAGTACGGAAGTGCATATTTCTAAGAAATGTCTCATTAAAATGCATTAATAAATACTAAATTTTTTTTACTCCACATAAAATAAAAACTTAAGACTTACTTACAAGGAATGATGTGAGTGGGCTATTATTTTTTTCCTAAATGCCTCTCAGTCTCCAGCAGCTCAGTTAAGCACTCTGATGTTCTTTATGAAGAAAAAGAACTCGGGGGATTCTGGAGCCTTCTTGCCTTCTACAGCTTTCCCTGTGGCACCCTCCACCCCCAACCAGTGTCTTTGAGCTTGGTGAGACTCTGCATAAATAACATGAAAAGCTGGAAAATAATTAATTAAGGGCTAGCATTTTCTACACTGAGTACTTTTTCAAAAATAAGATTGATGATGGTATTCTTTTCAATATTTGGATAGAAATAATACCTAAAAATCTGTTCTGAAAAGATTCCTAAGTCCTGGCAGAGTTCTGCCCCACAGTTTAATGTGATAAAATGATCCTCACTGACTGAGCTTTTTTCCCTCCCCACTTCCAAACCTTGGAAATTTCTTGTAACAAGATCTGACCTGTAAAGATCCCATATACATGGAACTTCTGCCAACTCCCCTCAAATAATTAATAGAAAAATTACAGAAATGCAACAATTTAACTTGCTGATACAGGTTTGACTTTTTAATCACTTAAGAGTGCTTTGATCTCAGGTGCTAACGATGGACTAATCTTTAGAAGAATGGAGGCCCTGAGTGGTGATTTGCATGGGAACAAAACAGATTTTTGTATTACCTCGGCCTGCTTTGTGGGTCTCTCTCTTAGTTGATGTACACTTTCTGATAGTGCCTGCCTTATGAATCCCTGAAGTCTAATCCTGACCTTTACTACCCATGAATATCTTTAAAACTGAATGCATCTTGCCTCTTCCTTAAACTTTCTGTAGGAGTCTGTGTAGACTCTGATTCACCCTAAGTTCAAATACACAGAAATCAGCTGCCTTGTGCTTGACATCAAGTTAATTTCAGCACCATTTATTTTTTTTTGTTTTGCTTTGTTTTTTTTTTGCCTTAATTTCTATGCTGTGTTCAGATGTCATGTTATTATTTGGTAAAGTTTGCAGCTAATAGAGCTATATGTTTATTATGCTAAAGAAAATGAACGGATGTAAGTCAACATCAGTTCTCTCAGTTATGGGACATCGAGCGCTGGTTATGCGTGATCACTGGGGAAAGGGCAGTGTCTTCTCTAAATTAGTGTCTTCAGGTGATTTAACAGCTGCATCACTAACCCCAGAGGGCCCCTTAGCAGTCGATGCAATGCCTGTAGAAGAAGCAGTGCATAGCGGTAGAGCACAGAAGAGTTGAAGCTCAAGACAACAGGGAACATACTGGTTTGTTTCACCACTAAGTATATATCCCATCTCGTTGCACAGTTTTAACCAATAAATCTGTGCTCAATACATGTTAGCTACTGTATTTTAGTAGGTACTCCATATATACTTGTTGAATGTGATTCTTAGAGTCAAAGTAGGAGAGAGGGCAGAGTGGCTTTAACTGGCTATAAGTGCTACTGCCCCCAATTTCCCCATTCAGTGCAAGACACTGCCATACTTCATGGCAAGGACTGAGAACACCCAGCAGGACCTAACGGTACACAAGCTCATTTTAACAATATAAACAATAGAATGACAGTGAGATGCGTTTCGACAAGGCCAGTATCACAGAAGCCATTCTGTATTTCGGTTTTTGTAGCATTCTGTATTTCGTGTAGGTAGGCTACCAGCTCCTTACTTCCACTAAGTGGATGTCTCCATTAATCTCCAGCGTGTCAATACTGCTAAGCTCTTTAAATCTGTGTTTGTACTCCAGGCTGTGTACACCATTTACTGCAACCTTGAATTCTTTAACATCGCAATAAATTATCATCTGAAAGGAAAGGAAACAAGCCATTAGTGGTTCCTCTTAGTTTAAAATGTTGTGTGTGTTGCACACTAATAGGGTGTCAGAGTAAATTATTTGATTTGCTTTATATATACATAGAAAAGTTCTAGCCTGCTGCTGCTGACTTCCCTTCTGTGACTCCCAAGACCCTAATCTAACTAAAGTATCCCTGGTGGTGGCACTGTCTACCTCATCCCACCCAGGGAAGTTACTCGGACATGTTTGGAGCCTCACACATCCCCAGGGCCTATGGCCTTCCTTTCCTCAGGACAGGCCCTGCTCCCGGGGCCAGGATATCCTGCCCCTTGCTCCTGGAAAGGTAGAGTGTTGCCCCTCCTCACCGATGCTGGGGACTCTCCTAAAGTGGGAAAACTTATACTGTCACTCTAGTTCACTAAGATGCTGATTCCAGCTAGCAGACTGGAACCAAGGGACTTGGATCCTGACTTTTCTGCCTCAAACTCTAGGACCGTGAACAAACCAAACAATTAATATGAAATTTCAGCAGCTTAAGGCACTTGCTAAGGTTTGTACAGCTGTTTGGTGACCCTGATTCCATCCCAGCTCAGCACATCTTGGCCTCAGTGTGTTTCTCCAAAGTCCTCAAAGCTGGGTATCCTGAGTCAGCAGGGATGCACATTCTGGCAGTCAGTTCAAATTCATCACTAGTCTTTGCCCTTTACAGTCGTCTGTGCCCAAAACTCAAACAATGAAAACCCAAAAAACCTACTAGCCTTTTACATCATCTTTACACCTAAACTTCATACTTCTGGTGCACGCTGCCAATGCCAAGCTGGGTTTCCACCCACACTGACAAGGACACTGGGAGGTCCTGCACTGAGCTCTCCCTGTGCTCCTTGCACCCATGAAGGCTTCAGAAGAAAGAGGGGAAGCTCAACCTTGCTGCTAACCTGGCCCCACTCCAGAGGCCAGACTGAAGCACAAAATCTGAATCTGCAAAGCAGCAAGTTGAGGTCTTCATTCTTTTGACAGGAGCAGTGGAAAGGGCTGTCAAGGAAAATGAGGAAGAAGAGGAAATTTCAGCTCAGTCCTACACTCTGATAACAGAGCTGGCCAAAATGAAGCTTCTATGGCAACAGAGGGTTGGGGAAGTATGTGTAACCTGAGATTCTGTCCCCACAAGAATGGTGAGAATCCCAGTTCCAACCAGGTGGAAGGGACTTGGAAATATTTCACAAAATCTCAGGAAAACACAAAACACACAGCCTCATGCTGTAGCTCAGAAGGAAAACCAAGTTGGCAGCAGAGGGAGTCAAAGCCTGGACTACATCAGAGCAAGTGCAGAGCCAATGAGTTACAACCAAGTGGCGAGGAAATGACATGCCTCTGGGTGAGCAGACTACTGCAAATGAAAAGAAAGCACATCATTTGCAAGACCCCCCAGCCTAGAGGAAAACAGAATCCCTCACAACCGTCTGATGCTGTCGAACAGCTGGGGAGAACATGGATTTCATCCAGAACAAGAGCCCACAGATAAAATGACAACAATGAATGAGATTTAAAAAAAAAAAAAAAAAAACAAAACAAAACACTGTAGATACAAGTAAAGTATGTTTGAAACAGCAAGAAGATTTAAAATGAAAGTAATGCCATAATGGAAAGAACTGAGATAATCTCATTGCAAGCATAATGAAAAAGCAAGAGATGGAAGCCCCTGGAAAGGACCTGTCAGTACAGAACATCGTCAACAGTGATCAACAGGAGGATAATGACTGTTTCTGAAGTAGAAAGTTAACAAACGGAAAAGACAGTTGTTCAGAAGCATACAGTATCCATCTATTCATTCCTTTAGCCAGCCATCCTTTCCACTCTGTCTCTACAAAAGAATGTCTGGAATGTGCTTCATCAAATCCTAATGGTATGATTTGAATTATGAAGTTGGAGATATTTTCATCTTAGTTTTTTTCAGCATTACTTGAATGTATCATTATTGACCTTTTTTATATTCATTGGTAGATCCAAACTTGGGGCCCAGATAGGTCAAAAACAAGTTGCATCATTAGTTTCCTGTCACCAACCACAGGGCTCAACTTCCTTCTGGAACACTCACCTCTATTTCCCTCCAGTCAACCCCAAGTCACCCTTTATGCCTTGCCTCTTGCCAAGCCAACAACCTCATGCCGCCCTTCACACCTCTAAGGACTTGTTCACATCATGCCCTAAATCTAGAAAAGCCAACCGTCAGTCCTCCACACCTTCCCAGCTTTCTGAATTCCAAACCAATATCCACAACTTCCAGAGAACCTTCCATGCTTAGCCCACATCTGTCTACATTCCACATACCAAGGCACTGCATTAGACTGGAACTTAGGAATAAATATGAATGTCACATTGCCATCTATTCCACCTGATATTCATGCAATTAGTAATGGGTTTTGATGAGTCCTTAAGAACCCAAATGGTCCAGAGGATGTGGCAGTTTGTAGAATTATAACCTAAACCAATGACCCTAAGTGACTGTGTAAGGCAGTGGCACCTGAGCTAGTGAGTGAGGCTGGCCAACCACCCAGTATCCACATCGCAAGGAGGCTATTCTCTGCTCAGCATCCCAGAAACATATTTTGGGAAAGGTATGTATTACAATATTCACCTATTTGGGGACTCAGGGCTACATGCCTTTTAGCTCCAAGGGACTGATGCATTTTTCCTTGAATACATACAAACAGGACTAACTCCTTAGGAGAAAGGACTGCCACCTGAAACCATCTACCATGATGGGAGATGATGCCCAGTGCAAGCAGTTTTAGGGTTTTCACGTCCTCATGTCCACTTATACGATTAAATATGTGACTCCAGTCCTGAGACAAGGTTCCTGGTTAAATTCCTATTATCAATATGGGACTACACAGGAATTTTAACATGGTGACAAATGTCAATTTCAATGCATATAATGTGACACTCTGCTGGCTTTGCCATTTACACCGATTGACCACATTATAAAAGGGGGCAAGTTACAATCTCCGAGTAAACAAAAAACATACACAACCTCCACACATTGAGTTAGGACTTGAAGGTTTAAAGGACCACTTATCCTACCCCTGCTCCCTGGATTCTTGTTCCTGTCCCGTTTGCAAAAACTGTAACCTCACCTCAAAGTACATCCCAGGACTAAATGGGAAACTGGTTATATTTCTCTCTTCTTCTCCCCAGGACTCCTGAAGAAAAGAATTTCTTACAAATGCTTTAATATTCAGGCGTGGGTTCAAGTGTAGAGCAATATCCTTTGATTTTCCTGCTAGTAGATCAACATTAAAGCTTTTGAGAAAGAAAAAAAAAAAAACCACCTTAATTAACCAAGTAGGGACAGAGTGGTGGCAGTTTCAGCACACCTGAACTACGGATTCTAACTCTATGAAACATATGTATCCACATGGACGTGGGAACGCAGATGAAGTTAAAATTTTAAACTCAGCATTCCACTAATTCGTTACTTGCAAAATAAAAATACCAAACCCCCCCCCCACACACACACAAAAAAACCTTTAAAATCAGCATTGAGGCTGAGATGTGGTTGGACAGAAACTGAAGGCTTAACACTAGTTAACCTGAATGACGACTTCAGGCTGCAGGAGCCTGGGATCCTTCCAAGTAGGTATTGTCTTTCCATCATTTATACGTGTTCCTTCCTCCTTGGAAGTATGACATTTTCCAGGAAATAGCTCTAATTTCAAGCTTTTAGAAGTCTGGACATCACTGGAAAAAGTTCTTAAAGCAGAAATTTTCTGAATCACATGATAAGAGGGGCCCCAAAAAATGTCTGGGCCGGGCACAGTGGCTCACTCCTGTAATCCCAGCACTTTGGGAGGCCAAGATGGGCAGATCACTTGAGGTCAGGAGTTCGAGACCAGCCTGGCCGATGTGGTAAAACCCCATCTCTACTAAAAATACAAACAAACATTCAGAAATTAGCCGGGTGTGGTGGCATGCCTGTAATCCTAGCTACTCCAGAGACTGAGACAGGAGAATCACTTGAACACCCAGGAGACGGAGGTTGTGGTGAGCTAGGATTGTGCCACTGCACTCCAGCCTGGGTGACAGAGTGAGACACTCCATCTCAAACAAGAACAACAACAAAAAATGTTGCCTGATCTTATGGGGCTGCCCTGGAGTTCTACAAGGCAAGAGTGGGCCTCATGGACAAAAATTTTCCTCTCTTGTCTGGCCAAAAAAAGCCAAGGTCAGAACACCGGGCTTCAGTCTTGGCTCTGCCACCAACTAGCTGTTAGCAATCCAACCTCCTCCTGCTTGACTCATCTCACCTTGGAAATGAAGATTCTGACACTAGCTCTGCTTCTAACTCACAGCACTGATACCAGGCGAAAGACCCTAACAGGCACGGAAGTACGTGCGCTGTTCCTGGTGACCCAAGGATACTGACCCTTTGGCATTGGTATTCACTTCTCCTTTAACGACGACAGTTCGTCCAGGGCCCATGGGGGTGTTCAACCTTGCGGTGAATGGCAGGCTCTGAAAAGAAGACACGGTCAGGGCCAAGAGGCCTGCAGAAAGGGATCTCCAGGGAAAACTCTTGTCCAAAGAACACTAGAGAGTGTTTAAGAGCCATGACCATGTAAATCCCATGAGGGGAGAGACAGTGTGCCTTGGTCCCAGCTGGGTCCCCTGCAGCAGCACTGTGCCTGGCTCATGGCAAACCCTCACTGCATTTTAGACGAAATGAGTGACAGGGTGGGACCCGATGCCCTCTGTATGAGTGGAACACCCCAGGAAGGCCCCTGTGCTTGGGGTCTGAGGCAGCACTTGTTCCGCTTGAAGGGGAAGCAGCCAGGCTGGGCGGCATGGAGGAAATTCACAGGAATGGCTGAGGCATGCCTGGTTGACTCTTGAATCTGTCCAGGGACAGCACACAGATGCAGACGGGCTGCTTTGGGCTTCTCCTGTGGGTAGAGGTTACTCGTAACAGCTAATTACAACTGAAGTTTTATATAGAGTTAAGAAAATGTGGGGCGCTTCAAACCTTTGACAAATAGTTCATAGGTGGTATTTTGGTGCAAGTCAAAGTGTGATTGACAGTCGAATCTTTGCTCTTGGTGTAGATAGTTCTGGGTACGATTTTAGAAATATCTCTTTCTCTATTACTAGGCTGTAGGGAAACAGTTCTACAATAAGGAATGGAATGAATGAAGCTGCCTTCCAAGGTTTAAACTGTTCATTTTCTATGCAATTTAAGAAAATGTTCCACATGAAACAACCCAGGCAAAAATACTCACATACTGGGGCATGCCAGACCTTGGTACCTATTGGAGAAGAAAGAAAACAAGAACGTTAGAAGGGGAAGAATGATAGTTTCTAATATGAGGTCTTGGTTGTGCTGAGCTGAGCCTGGCGGGAGCCTGGGACATTCCTGCTCCACTCTGGTGTGACCTCCAGGCAACTGGTGCTTTATGACGGGATGGTATGGAGTTGTGAAGGGTTACATGGGTTGAGAATAGAGTCTAATATCCCTGTTCATCTGAATCTTTTATCCTTCACCATAAATTAATATTTTTTCATAGAACTCTGTGAGCTTTTTTTTAAGAGACAGGGTCTTACTCTGTCACCAACACTGGGTTGCAGTGGCTTAATCACGGCTCACTGCAGCCTCGACCTCCTGGGCTCAAGTGATCCTCCTACCTCAGCCTCCCATAGCTGGGATCACAGGCATGTGCCACCATGCCTGGCTAATTTTTTAATTTTTAGTAGAGATGGGGTTCTCCCTGTGTTGCCCAGGCTGATCTCAAACCCCTAGGCTCAAGCAATCCTCCCACCTCAGCTTCCCAAAGTGCTGGGATTCCAGGCCTGAGCCACCACGTTCACCCAGGACTACAAGAACTTCAAACATGTCTTAGTTGTCCTTTCCATGGTGCCCCAGAATGCTGAGATTCTCTTCTATCTGTGAGGTGTAAATGTGCCAGTTGGTAAGACCTCACTTCCTCCATTAATAACAGCTCTTTTTTTTTTGAGACGGAGTCTCACTCTGTCGCCCAGGCTGGAGTGCAGTAACGCGATCTCGGCTCACTGCAACCTCCGCCTCCCGGGTTCAAGCGATTCTCCAGCCTCAGCCTCCCAAGTAGCGGGGACTACAGGCACGCACCACCATGCCCAGCTAATTTTTTTGTATTTTTAGTAGAGGCAGGGTTTCACCATGTTAGCCAAGATGATCTCAATCTCCTGACCTCACAATCTCCCTGCCTCGGCCTCCCAAAGTGCTGGGATTCCAGGTGTGAGCCACCGTGCCCGGCCCAGCTCATTTTCAAATTGCACTTATTCTCCCAGGGATTGAAGATACATGTGGAAGTTCACTTGTGAGTGCACTGGCTGACGTTCAATATTTAGAAATACCCCAGAACAGTACTATTCAGCAGTTAAGAGTGAGAGAGTTCTTTTTACATAAGAGCAGTGAGTAACAGTTACATAAACTGACAGGTGAAGCATCTGCAAAAACTTACTAAGTGCCTGCCACAAATATATACCTCAATTTTCAAATGAATACTTGCATTCTAAAAGAATAATTTCCAAAACCCAGCCTTCTCTCCACTTCATTTACATAGCAGTTAAAAGAACATTTTTAAACCAGTGGCTCAGTAAAATATTTAATATTTACATTTTCTCTACTTATCTCTGTCAGTTCCAGACTAGATGCTTGGGTGCTTTGTAAATCCTGAGAAAAGATAATAAGGATTAATTTGTAACATCCAGTAGAAAATATTTTCTATTTATCACCTGTTTGATATATCAAAAAAATTATAAATGGTACTAAAAATATGCTTGAAAACTATGACCCCAAAATACACTTAACTCTGAGGTCCTTCCCACCCCCCTATCAAACTGGCAAACATTACAGAGAATAAGATGTAACAGCAACAAGAAGGTGAGAAGATGGGCAAGGTTGTGGAGAGGGCAAATTGTTTTCGCCCTTTTAGAGGGCGAGTTCGCAGTATTGAATGCAAATACAGTCAGGTGTTGCTTAATGAAGGGGGTATGTTCTGAGAAGTGTGTTCTGAGGTGGTTTCTGTCATCCTGCAAACATCATAGAATATTCCTTAACAAACTTAGATGGTACTGCCTACTATAGACTTGTAGGGTATGGCCTATGGCGCCCGGACTGTACAAGTGAACTTGTACAGCATGCTCTGTGCTGAATACTGCGGGCAACTGGAGCAGCATGGTAAGTATTTGTGCATGTAAACATATCTAAACACAGAAAAGGTACAGTAAAAATGCGGGGTGACAACCTTATGGGACCACTGTTGTCTATGTGGCTCATCATTGACTGAACTGTCCTTACGCAACACATAAGGACACTCTGACTCAGATACTCCCAGCCTAGGAAACTTGCTTACAGAAATACTCCATTTCACAACCATGCAAAGGAAATAGCCGCTACCCGGCTGAAAATGGTGTGTGTTTTGCTAAACCCACACTAGATTTGAGATCCTACAGACAATCAAGCCCTGGCTGATAAACAGCCTTTTGCTAGGGTGAACAATCCATGCCCAAAAAATCATCCTACAGGCAGGGAGATACGTCCTTTTTATCTCAATAGAAGTGTTATTTGAAGACTTTTTCTACTCTCTCATAAGAAACCATCCTCGTAAAAGACTCCAAGCTGTGGAAGGTCACTCACCGAGCTGAAGCTAAAACCAATTGAGTGAATATTCACTTTGCCATAAATGCCCAGAGTGTCTATTTTCTCTGGGCCAATCCTGTGGGCATAAAGCAGAGTATGTTTTCCATTTACAGCCACCTAGAGAGAAACAGAAGACAGACACCCCCCCCACAAAAAAAAAAACCAGTTAATAAATTAACTTATTATCCAAATTTCAATGTTTCCTTGCATCCAATTTTATACCCTTTCTCACAGGTCTCCACATACACCTGACCAAATTGTAACTGAAAGCACCCAAAACACTAGCAGTGTTTCTGAACTTCGTTTGAGTTCCTGATCTGATTAAGCACCATGAACTGTCTCTCCAGAGACAAACATGCAGTCACAAATATAGGTACGTGTGCCTGTGTGCGCCTCTGTGTCCATGTGAGACATGTGGGTTCAGCGGTCACCTGGAAGACCTGCACAGGTGCCCTGGAGGCTGCGAACCCGGTGAAAGACCTGCCCTGCAAACTCTGCACAATGCTATCCCTGGAGGCCACTCATGTGGCAGACACTCAAAATCTGCTGAATTTGCTAAATGAAACAAATGAACATGGCCAAGTTACCCAACACTATCTGAGGTTCGGTTTTCTTATTCTGAAGTAGGAACAATCTCCACCTCAACAGACTACAGTAGTAAGATGACGATGAAGTAGCTTCTGCGGGTCCTCAGCACTCTAGCGGTTCCTCTTCCCTCCCTCTCAAATGCCAGGTACCACGTTAGGTGATATGCAGAAAATGCAAGCAGCACGCACTACGGTCTCTGACTGAAGCAGCTTAAAATCCCATTGTGGGGGCAAAATAAACACATAAAGCCAAAGCTCCACTGTTAAAAACCATTAAAAAGAATGATACAGACAAAGGCTTGAAAGGCCAGAGAAGGGAGAGATGAATGGAGTCTGGGAGATTCAGAAAGATTTTCGAGCAGGAGCGGTATCCTGAGGATCAGAAAGGATCTCCATCAGAGACATGCGAGTCTTCACTCGAATTGGTACCAACCTCTACTCTGGGAAAGCTCCACAGGCTGGAGGGCCAGCAGATTAAGAGCTTCTGGACCAAATTTAGCCTTACGCATACGCGCTAGGTAGAAGACACTCCTAGAAGACACTCCAAGAAGCCAGAGACGGAACTGGCATCAAGGATTTCTAGGATCTCCTCTGGGTCTAAAATCTCATGATCCTACAGAACTATCTTGTGGAAGACTTGAATTTACAAAACCCTTCAGATTTCTACACTGGGATTGCCCCCATTAATTCTTTGGGTGGTGGCGGTTGTATTGTACTTTACCCTCTCACCATTAACATAATACTGTGTCAATTCAGAACTTAGCCCTGCTAGGAGAAACAGGATCTAATAGAAAGATCTGGTCACAATGGACCATATTTCTGCAGAGCAACAACTGGCTGGGGAGTAGTGGGGCCACACCTCACATTGAGGTGCCTTCCTGGTCCTTTTATGGAGAAAAACTACAAAAGCCAAACAATGTCTCAGGTGTAGGAAATACAAGGGCAGGCTTGCAAATGTGAAAAGCGCCCCTGTGCACTCCTACCCACTAATGAGGACTCAACCTGCCCCTCTCCAAAACATACCTGGAATTTGTCCTTCAGCACCATAATCACGATCTCAAAAGACTTTTCTCTTTTGAAAGGCGTATCATAGGTGATCTCTTCCCGTCCCCATTTTTCATTTATCAAAGTATTGCAAACAATGCAGCCGGCCCTTTTGAAACGAGGATTGAAATGAAAGGCCACATCGGCTCGAGGTTTGACGCTGCTGCCATACTGCAGGTCCACCTGGAATCTATATGAGGGAAGACACAGGGGCTCAGAAAGGAAAGCCACCAGGAAAGGCCCAGACTCCAGGCCCAGTGACAAGGGACTGGCTGATCCCTCCTCATTCATTCACTATGAGGCCTAAAGAGCTAGCTGCCTAATCTTCTTTTCTGTCTTCCTCAGTAACACAGTCCCTGAATTTGAAATGGGTCTGAATCTGCCCAGAATAAGAACCCTATCTTTCCTAGTCTCCCTTGCAGCTAGGCCTGCCTGTGCAGCTAAAGCTCTGCTGATAAGATGGAAGTGAAGTGCTCAGGGAAGATTACTGGAAACTGCCTTAAAAGTCAGCAAGACTTGCCTTTTGTCCTTCTCTGCTTCCCCGCAAACACCACACGCACCCATCCAGCTACCCAAAGCGTGGATGTGAGGGCTAGAAATCTAGCTGCCCAGGATAATGGGAAAGGGGACCTCACCTCACCCTCAAGATGGCAGCGTGGTGAGCTGGAAGGAGCCTATTTCTCTAACGACTTAAAAGAGTTGACTGAAAGGGCCTGGGCTGTGTCCTTGAGACTGAATTTTCACACCTTACTTAAACCATTGCTCTTCAGGTGTTACTACACAGAGCTGAGCCCAACACTGATGATGCCACAGCTTGTATCCAAAGCGAGTATTCAGTAAAACCATCTGAACCAGATCTTCCGAGATGCTGTGGGAATGTCAGACTACAGCTAGATGGTCCCTGTCATCTGACCACAACTCCTTTCTTTTAATGACATATCTAATTCTTCTTCTTTTTTCTTTTTTGTCACCCAGGCTGTAGTGCAGTAGCTCGATCACAGCTTACTGCAACCTCAAACTCCTGAGCTCAAGTGATCCTCCTACCTCAGCTTCCTAAGTAGCTGGGACTACAGGCACATACCACTACGCCCAGTTACATTTTACAGATGGGGGTCTGGAAATTTTTTTTTTTTTTACAGATGGGGGTCTCACGATGTTTCCCAGGCTGGTCTCAAACTCCTGGCCTCAAATACTACTCCCACCTTGGCCTCCCAAAGTGCTGGAAATGCATGTGTAAGTCACCATATCCAGCTGATATTTCTAATTTTTTATACTGAAATCAGACTTACAGCAATGAAACAAATCCCAATAACCTTTAGTCATTCATGCCAATCTCCTCAGCACCTTGGACAGGGATGCTGATGAAAGCAAATTCGGCCTCTAAGTATCAAATGGTCTCTCCATATTACTTTTTGCTACCATTTCACAATCACAAAAAGACAGCTTATTCATGCTCCTTCCTTTAGCACAAAGATTTTACCTGTCTGCATCGCTAGGAACTTGCCCACGTATTACAATCAAAGTTCCAGGATCCAACTGATCAGGAATGGTGCCAACATAGGGGATTACCTAAGAAAAAAAAAATTTAATAAATGTATGTTTACATAAACAAAATTACTTACTAAGCAATTACAAGCCACACCCATTATTGAGAGAGAAAAACTACATTTTTAAGTGCACATAAATCTACTCAGAATCCAGCATTTCCCAAATCATCTTCCCTATTCAAACAGCTATAAAAAGGAACCACATGGCTAGGATATTTGCAATAGCTGCAAACTACTAAGAGTTCTTTGGAAAGAGACACAAGGTAAATACTATTCACAATATTTTGTATTTGGCTGAGAGTTTATGAAGCAAAACTTCTGCCTAATATGATAATTCTAATAGTAAAATAAACAAAATGACTTGTTGCAATGCCCGTCTACTCATTCCTTTTCCTCCTGTTCCACTGCTGATCCCAACAGAAGGTTCTAGACCACAGTAGGCCCAAAGCCAATGCTGATGGAGACAATGACAAGCACTCACTGCCTCTGAAGGAAGCTCCAAGTTAAGTCACACCCCCACACCCAAGATTCCAGGGCCTGCTCTTCTCTGCTGGACTCCCAGACTGCACTGTTAGAAACTAGAGAACTGCATGATCATAAGGATGAATGGGTGCTTGTAGGTCTTCAAGACACAGCATCTACCTGCCTTGGACCACTCCAGTCTGCAGGTGTGGGCTCTGACAGTTGGCCCCACCCAGTATTCAGGTCTCCACCTGCACCCTCACTGCCCAGAACCCACCCCTTTTGTCTGGGACCTGCCACACTGCCAGATCTTGTCATTCCCATTCCCCAGAGATGACTACATTGTCCTCCCAGTCCATTGGCTATGTGGGACTGTGCTATGTGGCTGTCTCTCCTGAATTACAAGCATCTCCCTCCATCTGGAGCATCTGACCAGGATGTGCAGCCCACACACCATTAAGCCTCACACCAAGCTCACCCAAATTATGATATGCATGGTAAAACCTACCCAAGGTAGTGAGGATTGTCAAGAAATGAGAAATAAAATAAGACAGGCCACAGAAAAGTGGCTATAAATTGGTGGCTCCTAAATGGAAATCTACTTCAGGCACAGTCTTCTCTGTGGAGCCTTTTTCAAGCTCCCTGGGCTGACTGAGTCAGCCCCCTCTCACAGGGTTCATTATAGCACTTTGGATTCTGCTTGTTTGCATGTAGCTTTGCATAGACTGTGAGCTGCATGAGGCAGGACTAGATCATCACCTTTACCTCCTGAGGACAGAGGCTAAGAGACAATGGGTAATTGATGGTGAATGAATGAACTCTCACTCGTCTGGAAAGTGGGTTCTGGCAGTACATGCAGAGGAGAGGCAACAAAGCAGCTGCTGAACAGCAAGCTGAGGCCATAAGCTCCCTGCTGCCTTAGGCAATAAGATGAGAAATTACGGAAGCCAATTATCTATGTGTTGTCATGGCAATTGCTAGGAGCAGGGTGGGAGGCCCATGACACCAGAAAACAACTATGCTAAGAATTGTGGCCACTTGCTGCTTTAGTTGTCTGGGTTAATGCTTTCTAGTTCAGAAAAGATCCTATGTTACTTCAGTAATACTCTTTTTTCTTTTTTTAACTATGTTAGTGAGACACAATGCCCTGCACCCAACTGATTTAAACCACGACTATTTATGGCTTCTGTGAAAACAGAGAGGGACATTCATTGTTTTCTAGGCTACTCCAAGCTACTTTGGTGATTCATAGATATTACTAACTTACATTTTAAAAATTAAAATACAGATCTGATCACACTGGAGACAATACCACAAGCTTAAGCCACAGTCAGGTTTGGTGTTATCTGCCAAAACATCCTAGCTGATTCATATTGCTTTGCCTTTCTGATGATTGCTTATTAAGTGCCTGTTGTATGCGAGGTTCTCTATTAGGCAGACTGCAGCTAGAAAGAAGTGTAAGAGTCAGACACCCAGGAAAAACTACTCGAGTGGAAATGTGATACTCTGCTTGGGTGTTGAAAATTGGAATCCCCTTCCATATCTGGAAAATCCTCTACCTTATGAACATTAGACCTCATCTAGACTGCAACAAGGAAAGAGCAAGTGACAAAAGTGCCAACCTGAACTTCCAGCTCAGATTTTAAGTAAGAACCAGTGACAAGAAGAGGCCACAATGATGCAGTATTCACTCTGGCAAGGGGGCACAGCAGCCATATTTGGGGTTGAAAAGCTACATCTGGGTCAGAGGCAGCTATATCCAGAGTCAAAAGGAGCTACATTCGCAGTCAGAGGAAGCTATATCCAGGGCCAGAGAGAGCTACATCAGCGGCCAGAGGTAGCTGCATCCAGGGTCAGAGGGAGCTACATCTAGGGCCAGAGGTAGCTGCATCCAGGGTCAGAGGGAGCTATATCCGGGGCCAGAAGTAGCTGCATCCAGGGTCAGAGGGAGCTATATCTGGGGTCAGAGGGAGATATATCCGGGGTCAGAGGGAGCTACATCTGGGGCCAGAGGTAGCTGCATCCAGGGTCAGAGGGAGCTAATCCGGGGTCAGAGGCAGCTGCATCCAGGGTCAGAGGGAGCTACATCCGGGGCCAGAGGTAGCTGCATCCGGGGCCAGAGGGAG
>CAUYLG010023352.1:0-24766 GCA_963573385.1 Cacajao melanocephalus | reverse complement strand
GATCAATGAGATAGAAAATTAACAAGGATATCCAGGACTTGAACTCAGACCTGGAACAAGTAAACTTAACAAATATTTACAGAACTCTCCACCCCAAATCCACAAAACATACATTTTTCTCAGTATCACATTACACCTATTATAAAAGTGATCGCATAATTGGAAGTAAATCACTCCTCAGCAATTACATAGCATTTCACAGGTTTAAATAAAATATTGGTTGGCTGCTTGTTTGTGATTTTCATCCCCTATTCCTTCCTGTCTCCATTGTTAAGCACAATTATTGTCATAAAAGAGGTTTTTAACACCCATTTTTAGACTGCATTCTAGCCTGGGCAATAGAACAAGAATCCTGTTCTCTCTCCCTCTTTCTCTTCCTCTTTCTTTCTCTCTTAAATTCTTTTTTTTCTTTCTTTCACTCTCACTTTCTTTCCTCTCTTTTTCTTTCTTTCAAAAATATAAAAATAAAAATAAAAAAGAAAAGATCATGTCTTCGTGGGAACATGGATGGAGCTGGAGGCCATTGTCTTTAGCAAACTAATGCAGGAACAGAAAACCAAATACTGAATGTTCTCACCTGTAAGTGGGAACTAAACAATGAGAACTCATGAACACAAAGAAGAGAACAATAGGCACTGATAACAGGCACTGGGGATAAGGAGTGTGGAAGGTGAGAGGAGGAAGAGGAGCAGAAAAAATAACTATTAGGTACTAGGCTTAGTACCTGGGTGATGAAATAATTTGTACAGCATACCCCCATGACACAAATATACCTATATAACAAACCTACACACATACTCCTGAACCTAAAGTAAAAGTTAAAATACAAAACGAAACAAAAAATAAAGTTAGCCATTTTATAAAAATTTTAAAATAAATATGCAAAGGTCTTGTTTTCTGTTTTAATGTATCCTGAAGTGCATGTTTGAAAACAATTATCTGCCAGTTAAAAGTCAGGAGTCATTAAATTTAAAAAAAACTGTTGGAATAATTATAAAGGAGAGCAGTTTTAGTTTGAAATTTTCATGTAAAATTAACTTGTGATTAAAATTTAAATGAATACATTCTAAAATAAGTAAAGCATCAGATTTTAAAGATAAACATATTTTTAATTGGAAATAATCTGATAGATGAGTGACACATAGATTTCTATAATATTCCATTGCTTTGTTTCAATTTGCTGACAGAATGAAACCAAAGCAACCACAGAATAAAAGTAGAATGAAACATAAACATTCAGAAGTAGGAATTAGAGTCATGTGCATGCTCTATTTTTTTTGTACTGTACAATAAAATATAAGAAAGTTTGGAAGTTGAATTTTTATTAAACAAGAGAGATTTATGAAGAAATGGTGGAAAATAATTATACTACTTAATAGTATAGGTTTTTTTCATTTCTTCCTCTCTTCTTTTGATTTTTATTGTTTTGAAAATGATGACACACATAACAATTATATTTATGACTGAAAAAGCATAATTGAGTAGAGAAGATGTTATTATTTTATTTAACCTATGTACCACCTAACTCTTGTAATTTAAAAAACAATAATTATAGAACTTTTGTTGAATTCTAAGTGCCAGGTACTGTATGGATTGCTTTGAGTTAGTTTGTTTTCTCCTTAGGTAATTATATCAGGTAAATGGTGCTAGGAAAACTTAAGAGGAAACAGATTTATACTGGTTGTTTCCTGCCCAAATTCACAATATTACAAAGTAGTAAAACTAGGATTTGTTCCATAGCAATCTAGTTACACAGTCAGCACACCTAACCACTGTAATACTAATTTATCTCCACGCATCAGTTATGTGGCAATTCCTTTTCACTTTGGTTGCAAATATTTTTTTAATCCCAAGATCTTATTTTCATGATTTACTGAGCACTGATGAACCAAATCAGTTATACTCTGTTTGTGTCAAGATCCCACCTTAATAATAGACCTATGGTTGTTGGTGTGTTGATTCCTTTGTAGGGAGCCTAGAAGAATTGGCATTGATAATGTGAAACTCTCAGTACATCTGAGTCACAGTACTTGCAATTTTTATCACTTACAGATTTCAAGTTTCCTCTATTGTCTACAAGGTGACAATCATATCAATTGCTTATTTTGAACATTGCAATCTATAAACAAAGGCCCATATATTTTGGGCTTAAAAAAGGCAAGGAACAGACAAAATTGTTCTTACATCCATTGGTTCTGCACACCTGCATTTTTTTTGATGTGAGAAATAGTGACTTTTCTTGGGAGTTGTCTAAATTTCCTGACCCCCTTTTGGGCCACAGATTTGTTTGTCTTGAGGCTAACATGAAAGAGCTCAGTCAGTTGCTATTGGTATGGTCTGAAGCCTGATTGTTAGCTTTGATTGCAAACCTACTTTATACTGTCGATCTTTCCCTTCTTGACAGACAAAATGGAAGACAGTATCTTTCACCATCAGTAAAAAAATTCATAGCTATGTCCAAGGTCTATTAATACTATGATTCTAACCTTCAAGTACTCAACACATTTTTCTCATATTTTCTATTAAATCTATTTGTTTGGCTTCATATTTGCTCAACCATGGACATTTGTCATTGCTATGTCTTCATTACACACATATTTTCAAACTATAGACACTTTACTTTTGTCATATATTTTGTCTACCAAGGCACTCATGAATATTTATTGATTTCTAGCTCTTCACACTTCCACTGCCACAGGGGAGTGCAGGGCATAAATATATAGTGGTCTTTACATCTGACAAACACTGCCCTAAACTTGGTGATATTTTAAAACATGTTCCAATTCCAGATAGCAACATATGAGCATAGAAATGCATAAAACAAGCAGGAAAGGACATCTAGTAGGAGCTGGTGACAATATCAGAAAAAAATCTTTTTGCTGCCGATATTATCTATTGCAGCAAAAATGCCAGCTACTAATCCTTCCCACCTCCATGACCTTATTCTCTTTATTTCTTTTTTTCCCCAAAAGCAATAGATATTATACATCTCTATCTGGGAACATATCCAAATGAAAAAAAAAACATTATTTCTTTACTTCCCTTACCAGCAGATACGGCAATTAATTAATAATTGATGGTTGAGAGTTGGACGTGTTGTGCATTATTTCTCAAAAGGGTTTCCAAAAGAAAAATGCCCCATTTTATGTCTTTCCATTGTTCCATAGACAGTCCTATGATTATAATTGGCTGTACCCAGAACAGCTGCCTTCGGCCCTGAGACGGATGCTAAGATTAGGCCAGAAACACCTAGGTATGGAGACAAGAAACCTTTTCCCTTCTTCAGTCTACTGAAATTTTGGATTTCATGTCATTTACAAGTAAGGTTAACTTTTAATAATACAGAATTTGAAACTTGGAGGCAAGATGCTATTCATGACACAAACTAAACAGTGTTGTGAGCACTAAACTTAGTGTTATGCGGCACTAACTTAGTAGTCAGAGAAAAGGCAGAGCTAACTTAGATACCGCTGATGGTAAGTTTCATGACTGCTTGCGGGCCAAAATGTTCAATTAATGCCCACATTACTTCGAAAGCAGTACGTATGGAAACAAAGACAACCAGAGGAAATGGAAGAAAAAATTTTCAGTGTTGATTAATTTGCCAATTCTAGTCACTTTCTGGAAACAAACTTACGGAGAGATAAATCCAGGTTACAGCTAACTGGTCTGCATGCATTAATGAAACGTGAGTGCAGTTCTGCTCCACATGTGATATACTGCTCATGATCGTCATGAGTCCAATAATTTAAAGCTTTGCAAGATTGAAAATGCAAACTACACCTTCATAAGTTTTCTTTTCTTTATAATTCATAGAAAGCATGTTTTTCAAGCTTCACTCAGAGTCAGAGATGAGATTGTGGCCACAAACTGTGCCAAAAAAGTGTCACCCAGAAAAAAAGATCACATTAACATTGTTATGTTCCTATACAACCTTTTTTGGGTAGGAACATAGGTTGAGACTGGGATGATAAGAAGAAGAGTTGAGTGTGGTATTCATTGCCACAACAAATGACCACAACTTCAGTGGTTTGAAATCACAGAAACTTATTCTTTCATAGTCTTAGAGGCCATAAGTCCAAAATTAAGCTGTTGGAAGGAACCAGCTCCCTGTGGAAGGTTCTGAGGGAGAACGTATTCCTTGCCTCTTTGAATTGTAGGGACTGCCTGGCACTTCTTGGCATTCCTTGGCGTGTGGCCACATCACTTGAATTTCTGCCTTCGATGGTGCAATCACCCTCTCCTTTATTTGTGTGTCTTCTACTTCCTTTTGCATCTAATGTTTCTCTGCCATGATCTCTCATAAGAATGCACATGATTACATTTGGGTATACATGAATTATACAGTATAATGTTCTCGTTTCAAGATCCTTAATCACATATTTTGTCACATATAGTAATATCACTCTTTGTCATATAAAGTACATTTATGTGTTCCAGGGGTTGGGATGCAGACATATATTTGGGGTCACCACTCAGCCTAATATAAACTCACAAGCTGTTAAGGAAATGATCAAAGACTTCTATATGTCTGTAGTTTTCTTATACATTACATTCATAGTATATCAAAAGCCTGACAAGTTTTGGATGACGTATGATGTCAAAGAGACCACAAGCCTGTTGTCTACATTTTCATAATTTTCAACCTCCAAGCACAGAAGGAACCCACCTACAAGACTCACAGCTTCTAGGGAATGCAGAGCCCCCGTGTCCGCTTCAGTCGTGGCAATGGGAGATCATGGAAAAGGACAAACCTTCAAGAAAGCAAAGCAGAGTCAGCCAGTGCGAGAAGCTTACAGGAAAATAAGCGATCTCAATCCCTGCCCCTGAGACTTGATCATGCCTGTGCTCCAGTGACTAATTTTTCTTCTAATTCCCCTCCTTTTTTCCCCTGGTAGAAGTTTTTGCTTCACATATGCTGTGCTGTCTTTACTATTGCATCATGAGCATTTTACAGTCAGATAATTCACCTTTTAGACTATGAAGAACTATATATTTATCAAATGATGTATAGATCACCAGGCTATGAAGTGCCAGTCTCTACCCAGAGTTTCAGCTTCATAAAGCAGCTAAATGGGACTTTGTTGCTGTCTCTCTGAGAAAATAGTGAATGCATTTTCAGCGCACAACGAAGAGTGTGTGTGGATATATAATTGGCCAAAGGGGTGTGCTCTAAAGAGATGAAAATCTAACCCCCAATATTTTCTCTTCCCTTATTCTTTGCTAATCTAATATCTAATTTGTGACTAAGTACCTGGCCTATGGTATGAAAGCTATGTTTCTTAGCCTTCCCTGAAGATGGGTGTAATTATCTCAACAAGTTATACCTAATGAGATCTTAGAAGTCTATATCTGCTTTTTTTTTTCAAATTCCACAAAGCTTCTCCAAATTTCTCTTTCTCAATATTATTTCTTTTTTTAAGTTTATTTAAAAAATAGTTGTTAGGCTGGTATAGTGGCTCACACTTATAATCTCAGCCCTTTGGGGCCAAGGAAGGAGGATCACTTGAACTCAGGAGTTTGAGACCAACCTGGGCAACACAGCAAGACCCTATCCCTGTAACAATAAAATATAATAAAATAAAAATATGTTTCTGGAGATAAAATAATTATCTTGGACAATAGATGGATATGTTGTAGTTAAAATGTCTTATGTTGAACATATATGAATTATTACTGATCTAAAAATTTGGTAATTTTATATAGTTTATAAGTATATATGCATGTATATTTGTGTTAAATTATATTATGTTTCCACAAATGAATTCTCCTCCTTGAGAATTATGTCTATGCCTATGAATATACTCTCACCTGAGTATATTCACCTTGTATTAGTCACGGTTCTCCAGAGAAAAAGAACCAATAAGATAGATAGATAAATGATAGATAGATTGATAATAGACAGACAGACAGACAGATAGATAGAGAGATAAGAGAAAATTTATCACAGGAGTTGGCTCACCCAATTATGGAGGCTGGGAAGTCTACAGTCTGCCACCTGCAAGCTAAGGACCCAGAAAAGCCGGTGGTATAATTTGTCTGAGTCCAGTGGCTTGAGAACAGGAGCTGATGGTTTAAGTCCTAGAGTCTGAAGGCCAGAGGACCTGCCCCAGTGTCTGAAGGCAGAAGAAAATACATGTTCTAGCTTTAGAATAGTGAGTGAAATCTCCTTTCCTCATTGATGAGGGCAGATCTTCTTTATTCAGTCCGGTGATTAAAATGCTAATGTTTTCTGTCCCTCCCAGACACACCTAGAAATAATGTTTTACCACCTATCTGGGCATCCCTTAACCTAGTCAAGTTTATATATGAAAGTAACCATCACATCCACATGCTCTTCACAACTTAGTATTGCTCATACCTTTAATTTTAGTCATTCTGTGATTCCGATTTTAATTTTGCATTTTTTTTTTTTTTGAGACAGAGTCTAACTCCGCCACCAGGCACCAGACTGGAGTGCAGTGGCGCAATCTCGGCTCACTGCAACCTCCGCCTTCCTAGTTCAAGCAATTCTCCTGCCTCAGCCTTCTGAGCAGCTGGGATTACAGGCACCTGCCACAACGCCTAGCTAATTTTTGTATTTTTAGTAGAGACGGGGTTTCACCATGTTAGCCAGGATGGTTTCTATCTCTTGACCTCATGATCCGCCCGCCTCAGCCTCCCAAAGTGCTGGGATTACAGGCGTGAGCCACCGGCGCCCTGCCTTAATTTTGCATTTTATAAATGACATTGGACAATTTCAATGTCTTCTTTAGTAAAGCTGGTGTTCAAGTTGCTTGTTCATTTCTCTATTGGGTTGAGTGTCTTTCTCATGCTGATTTTTCTTCTATTCCATTACACAGTTTGCTTATTTTTCTTGAGATAAGAAAGTTCTTATTTTTAATGTATTCAAATTTACTGATATTTTCCTTTGTGATGAACTCTTTAGTTTGCACTATTTAAAAAAAAAATTCCTGTCCTGAAAATTTGTATGTATTATTCTAAATTACAACATCTGTAAGCTTTGTTATTTTCCTTTCACAGGTAGATCTACTTTCCTCCTGGAATAGATTTTCGTAGATTGCCTTAAGTACTGGATTTTTTTGTATACGTGTACCCAGTTGTCCCAGAAGTATTTATTGAAAATTTTTTCTTTTTCATATTGATCTGAAATGTCATTACTTTTTGGACATAAATTTAATGGTCATAGGTGGATAGGTCTGCTTCTGGGCTCTCAATTCTTTTTGAAGATTCCATTGGTTTACCTTTGCCCCAATGTCCCAATGATAGAACCATGTCCTTATTATCCATGTTAGTATCTTACCTAGTTCTCTTCTTATAATGTGTTAGCTGTCCTTGGCCTTTTGCATTTCAATAGAAATTATGAATCAGCTTGTCAATTCCTACTCCCCCAAAATGTTGGGGTTTTCACTGAAGTTTCATAGATCAATTTAAGAAGAATGTAAACTTCTATATACAATATTTTTAGTCTTTCAATCTATGAACACAGAATATTCTCCATTTATTTAGCTTCCTTTAAATTTTCTTCAATAAAGTTTTAATTCTTTCTCTGTAGAATTATTGTACATTTTTTTTAAAACCAGGCTATTGATATGCACACTAAGAAAAGTTGGTTTGAGATATGTTATCAAATCCCTCTCAGCTGGGAGTTCAATGATAGCATCCTAATGTGAATGATAACATTCATGGACCAGTCTGTCCTGGAAGTGTTTCTGAAGAAGTCTAACCTTTTTAATATATGCTTCAAGGAATTATACAGGTAGGTTAATAAAAAATTGAATGATACTATTAAAAATTGCTATAGTTACTTCAAGTGAAAAGATACACCATAGTCTTTGGGCCCCATGTAAAATGCTGCTTTGCTTATAAAACCATTTATTCTATCTGCTAGTTTAGTGAATGTTAATTCTCTTTCATATTTAGAGTCAGGTCTTATCTCTTCAAGAAAATATTTCTCTATTAGTCCAGCCAGGGCAAGCTCCACCACTTTCTCATGGTTTTAGCCCTCATTGCATAAATGTGCTAGTGGAATCAGAGGTTTGTGTGCCATATCCTCAATATATTATTTAGATACATAGTAGATAACTGTAAAACTAAAAATACTCCTCTTCTTATGCTGGCTTCTGATAGAATTATCAGCACAAAATTGACACTTAATGAATACATATTGAACTCAATTGACCTCAATTTCTTACTGTGCATGAGCCATACTAAAACATATAAAGCTCCTGGAACACACATTTGGGCCTTTTCATACCTATTTCCTGCTTAAGAATTTTAAAAATTCTTTAGATGAGAAAAAACATTCTTTATACTCTGTAAGATAAATTAATATTAGAAAAACTAATTTACACGTGGCTAATGAGAAAATATCTGGTAGTTACATATTTTATAAAAGGCAATGTGAAAAAATCTGTTGTGGTTATGTTAGCAGCTTTATTCAGGTGTAATTAACATATAATAACTGAACACATTTAAATTGTACAATTGGATGAGTTTGGACATGTTGACATATATATGTACTCTTGAGATTATGACCATCATCAAGCTAACGTTCATGCCCCCATCCCCACAAATTTCCTGATTCCTCTTCCTTTCCATATACATTTAAAAATGAACTCATCTGTTTCTTCACACCATCTGGTGCCTGGTTGTTTTCCTGGTAGTGACAATAGATAGGCCAGCATCAATGAACAGGAGTCCATGCTGTTGGGTCCACTTAAAGCCACTCAGCTTACCTGTGCCCTCTGGAATTGCTTGCATCTAATCCCAAATGTATCACTCCCATTCTTCAGTGGGTCATCGTTGGGCTTGTTCAGACTTTCGATTTGTTCATGATAGGACATTTAGGTTGCGTGATCACCTGATGCCCCATGACTTAGCATTCCATCTCTACAGTACCAGGATTTGCTTTTTGAAAGTTGAATAATTCTATTCTACAAGGTAAGATATTTTAGTTGAACCCTACTGTTGTTGAACCTTAATTCCTCCAATGGGACTTTCTGTAAATTCTGTATGACATCCTTCTCCACCATCGACAACTATACCATAGAGCAAGCTGGTTGCAAGGTCCAATTGGTAAGGCTGCTTGCTTCACAGCCTGGACCCACTGCAGTGTCCATTTCTGCTTTGCCTCTGGAAATCTTTCAATTCATTCAGTAGATTCAGAATCATATTCTCAAGTGTGGAATATTCTGCCTCACGAAACTGAAGAAATATCCCAAATGTTGTTCTTCTTTCTTCCTGCTGGAGGTGTGGGTGGCATAATTTTTCCTTTGCCTTGTAGATGGCTTTCTGGAATGCCTCAGACTATTCTATTCTTAAAAACTTCACTAATGAGACAGGCTTTAAGTCTTAAGCAGTTTTTAATACTCTCTTCTCTGCACTGTGTATGTCTTAACAGTCATTCAACATACTTGCCATATCTTGTTCATCCAGTCTGATTACAATGATGTTATCAATATGCCGGAGTCATACTCAATAGAATATCTAGTGTCCTATGTCACTTTGGATTGGAGTTATGACAAATAATAGGAAAAGTAATATGGCCCAGTGGTAAGACCATAAATATATACTATTGTCTACCCCTGGTAAAGACAAACTATTTCTGAAAAATGTATCCACTAGCTTAGTGAGTATCCTGTCCATCTGATGCTGCATAAATCTGCTGGAACAAAATACTCCATCAGGTAACACAGCTGTAACTGGGGTTACCAGAAAATACAGTTTGCAGTAAAACATAACATCTTTCATTATCTGCTTACCTTATCCTTTAGGTCTTTAAGAATGCAGCACTAACATATGTCATTCTACATAAAATGTATTATCATTTTTAAAATTTTAATGTATTGGCTAGGGTATTGGCAGTTTTAGAAGTTTCTCCTTGGACTTCTTAACCACAGGCTAAGGAACAATGTGGAGTTTATACCAATTGCCGAGTTACCTGATTATAGATACTCATTCATGTGCCACTGAAATGGCCTCTGGATGGGTGTGTGCACCTATGGGACCTACAATGAAATGAACCCGGGCCAGAATTCCCATAGTATTCTTACTAATGCACATTTTCACAGAGGCCCTATGGCCTTTAAGGTCTCTAGTTATCAGTTTCAACTTGGGCACCATATGCAGTAGCCTTTGAGACATCTGTGTGCATTCCTTTTCCTCATATACAGATCCAGGTAAATGTTTACAGGTCCTTTGTGGGAAGGACTGAGCAGCATTGCAATTTCTTTATTATGACCAAGATTTTGTTTCATTCAGTGGCCTCTGTTTCTGAACACTAGCTCATATCTGGAAACCGGGCAAAGTATAAGGATTTATATTGGGATTTCCACCCTTTATTTCTTCTGATTAAGATTGAGAAATATTCTCATTGATTACTTCTCTATCTTATCCCAGGAAAGCTAAGGGACTTCCATGATTCTTTCTATGTGAGCCACATCTTTCTCCCCTTTGCTGCAACCCTTACTTTGCTCTTCAATACATAATTGTTTCTGCCTGGCTTCTGAGAGTTAAATTCCACTATCTGCCTTCAATTGTTCTGAGGTCATATTGTTGCCATTATTATCAGACAATCTAGTTTTTTAAACACATCTCCTATCAACAATTGCAGCTTATAGAAGACGGTCAACATTGGGATTCTCAACAATACTGGTGCATCTCTCACTGGTGTGCTGCCCAGAAATTCCATAAGTGGCTCTCCACATAACATATTCTGTGGGTATTCCACAGAATAAAATTGATTACTAGTGTTTCTAACTTATATCATGTATCCACTCTAGCATGTTACCTTCAGTGAGAATTTTGATCTTTTTCTTTCAGTGTCTGCTATGGAAATCATAACACATATTTTTCATCTGTAGTTGCAATTACTTCCCTGAGTTTCTAAGAGACATCCTAATGGCATGCTAGAACCATCTCTCAGGCTACTTGTCAGAGAATTACATTCTATTACACTCGATTTCACACTCAGATGAACATTTTCATATCAATAAACTCTCTTTTACCTAATTTATGTTTGATTACCCCTTCTCCCAATCTAGTACCCTAAGATTCAGCCCTATACATTTTCTTCTGTCTCCTGTTGATACATATTGTGTAACTTCTGCAGCTCCTCCCGACTGTATTTTCTTTCTTCCCTTGACGGACCCAGCATCCAGCAAGTTTATGGTGGTATCTATCATAGTTTAACCATGGCTATTGGTATTGTGATTAGAATGAGATATGGGGCTACTGCCAGATGTATATAAATGCTTTCTTGTAAGGCAAAAGTATTTACATCATCCTTTAACAAAGGGAAAGTAATAGACTTTATCAAGAAGTGGGCTAATTTTGTAGGCCACAGAGATTCAGAATATTTGAGGGGAGAGGTCAGTATTTTAAGTGTCTTAAAATTGGTGATCCATTTCCTGTCCCAGAATTCTAATAGGTCTCAATCACAGCCCTGACCTTGAAATAACAGGCTTGTCAAAGTGGAGAGGCCAATATTTTCTCGAGCTTTGACACCTGTTATTACGTTCCAGGCTCAATCTTCATCTTTTTCTTCCCAACAACTACAGGAGATTAGCACCTTTTTACATGCTAGTAAGGATCCCTCCTAACTTTGCCTTAGATTTGTGATTAATGCCCTTTGGGCTCTCAACATCTTTTCTAATTAATAAATATTGTATAACAACAGTCATTTAATTCAATTTTCTCTTCCCTCAAACATTTCAAAAGCCTGACATATGACCTCACCAATACACGGGCTTCTCATTTTAGAATCTGTTCTAAGGACCAACCTTGGTAGAGTGGCTATTGGGCACATTATATAGGAAACATACTCTGAAACAAGTTTGCATAGTGGTGGTAATTAGACATTGTTCTTGGGGGAGAAAAAAGCTATATGAGTGAAGAAAGAAGAAGTGGATATATACAAATAAATGCCTTGTGATATTATAACAACTAAAACGTCAGTTGACTGATTGTGAAGATTTTAGCCTGGAATGCCCTTTAGATATATGCCAAATTGAGGTGAAATAGCCAGAGAGTCTTACACACACATCAAAAAGTCAGTGAATGTGGGAAGTTCTTGCTTGGAGAGTGGGTAAAGCCTTGAGCAAAAGAGCTTCTTTAAAAGGAAAGCAATCCTTGGGGATGTACTCAGCTCTAAGACATAATAATGCAACACTTCAGACAGCTTGGAGAAAAGTTCTGGGATCTTAAAAAAGATATCTGACCAAGACATTACAGCATCTAATCCACCATGTTTTCAACAAATGATAAGGCACATCAATAGTATTAACAAAACTACTTCATCATGTATATGTGTTTTTGCTTAAGTTGTATATAAAATAATGTTCACTTACATGTTAGTATGAGTTATTTCAAGGCAACAAAATAAGTCTGACACTCTTTGTGCTTTTCCTTATATCATGTATGTTCCTTCAGTTTCTTTTAAAATGAGCAGGCATTCTTTGTATAATAAGAAATGCCATGCATCTATTTTTATTGCTAAAATATTCTTTAAAAAATTAAAAACATCATCAAGAAGGAACTTAAATTCTGTCTTCCTTGAAATCCTTGCATGCTTTCACGTTTTTAGTTTTTGAATCATAGAAAAGACAAATGAGTTTATGTTTACTCAACAAATCTTTATAATTCAAATTGGACTTATTTTTATCTTATTTCTGTTTCAAAAAATTTAGATTAAATATTTGTAATCACTCTCCTGTTTCTTTGTTAACATATATCAAATCTCTCTTATTTTATATCTTTTATTAACACTGTTTAAATGAACTGACTCTTTCTTTACCTGTTTATAACATATATCAAGTCTCTCTTATTTTATATCTTTTATTAACACTGTTTAAATGAACTGACTCTTTCTTTACCTGTTTATATTTCTTGCTTCTGTTTCATACCTTTTGCAATTACAGTACACTTTGGTGTCATTTCAATTTCTAGGTGAAATTTGTGTTATCTTTTGGTGATATTTTTCAAGAAATTGTTTATAGGTCAATCTCTTCATGTTCTCTGTGGATACTGTCATTTTCCTCAATAAGTCCTTTAACAGACTCTTTTTCCCTGAACTGCAGCTTGCAGTGAGACTAACAGGCTTTTGAAGTTGCTTGTTAGATTTTCTTTGATGTTTTTCTGAAGATTGTAGAGAACACAATCAACCCCTGGTGTGTTCATATATGTTTTTGATGTCTTTTCAAATCCAATTTTTGTTTCTAAAGTGAAGTTCACAACCATATTTCTAGCAGTTTTTGTTCTTCTGAACTAACATCTTTCAGTCTTTCTCCTTAATCGCTGTGATAACACTAAAATGTCTGCTTTCATTGTATTCCTTAAAATTGAAAATATAAATGTTAAAGTATTTAAATATGTTTGTGAGATAACTAGGTGTAAGTTAGAGCATGTCATGATTCTTTAAAATTTTACAATTTAATTGGAATTTATATTCATTTTATTAAGGGATATTTTTAATAAAATCAAAGTAGCAGGAAGGGATGGAGTAACAAGCAGACTCACAGAATATAATTGATCTTTCTTGAGTCATTTTTACTAAAAATTAGAGGCTATTTCTCACTAATTACTCTAAAAGGAACCTTTGTAATTAACTGGGTGACTGATTAGTAGCTTTTACTAAGGGAATATAATGGACCATTATTACTAATGAGATTCCCCAAATCATAGCCCCAACGCTAATAGTCAGGAGTTCTAGTAGCAGCAATGTGAATTCTCCTGCTCCTTCTTCTTTCATGTATTGCCCTGTTATCAGTCAAATGCCAGTGAAAATTCATTATGACTACCTCTTAATTAGAGACTGTGTAATGCAAACAATTATATGTACGGTGGGTGTATACTCCAGAGAAAGTTGAACTGAATAGGATTTGCAAAAGTCTGTACAATTACCTCAGTAATAGTTTCTAGAGGCTATATATTAAATGAATAAGCAAGGATTGAGAAATTAAGTGATTCTTATTCACCCTAATGTGATTTCTCTTGAATCTTAGGACACTTAAACTAATTATATCTGTTGAAAACTTATGTATTCTTAATAAAAATTAAAAGAATCAAACCTAATATTTGGCATTCCAGGGCTCAGGTTTCTGCACTTGCCTTGGTATTTGATAACTCCAGCCAATTTTTCCACTTGGTTCCCACCACTGCTTCTTCACTTTGAACACTAACATCTAGAAGGGTCATGAAGTCTAAAGTCAAGAGGAGTCCTATGTTCTAGAAAGTTTTTTAAACATCCCAACCTCAAAAAAGTTTAGCTAAGTGGCATTCCTCTACAGCCCCACATATGCAAATATCTTTACTGCATTTGTGTCATTATTTTTTTCTGTTTATATGTCTTTTTCTATAAGTACATTTATAGGAAGCTATATTTTGAAATCAAGGCACTTTCTCATCATTTATTCCTGAGCTTAATACAGAATAGATGACCAATCCATGTTAATTGTCTAAAATGAATGTTTTTTTTTTCAATTTTCTGCCAAGATGGCAAATTTCTAAGGCTACAATATTCTTCCCTCAAAAATATTATAGAAGAAACTACAAAGAGAAAACTAAAATGCAAGACATAAATACAACAATAAAAAACCATGAGTAATGCCTTAGATGCAGGTGCACCAAAAAAAAAAAAAAGAAATGGAAAAGAATATATGCAGATTTTGGCAAAGGCCCCAATATAAAAAAGGAAATATTGATAAGTTATATAACATTAAAATTAGAAACTCTGGTTCACCAAAGGACTCCAATAGGAAATGAAAAGTGCAAAGCAGAGAGATGGATAGTCAATTTTTGCCGCTCATATAGTAGACAAGAGACAAACCTAGACTACACAGAAAATATCACTAAGTCAATAGAATAAAACATAAATAACCACACACCACAGAATAGGCGTATACTTGAAAGCTCACTTCACTAAAGAAAAAACAAAATCTTTATTAAGCAGGTAAAAAGATTCTCAGTTTCATGTCGGGCACAGTGGCTCACACCTGTAATCCCAACACTTTGGAAGGCTGAGGCAAGCTGATTGCCTGAGCCCAGGAATTTGAAACCAGCTTGGCAACATAGTAGGACCCTGTCTCTAGAACAACAACAGCAATAATAATAATACAATAAAATAATAAAAACAATTTTCAGTTTCATTAGTACACAAGGAAAAGGTAAAGTACAAGTTTAATTAGGCACCACTGTACCAGAGGCATCAAATTTAAAAGTCCAATTATACTAAGTGTCGTCAACCAATAAAAAGTAGTAGAAGACCTGGAATGCTTGTACCTCCTCTTAGGAATGTAGAAATCACCTCAATTTCTCCAGTAAACAATTGGGCATCTACTAATTCAGACCATATGCCTACAATATAAGCAGCAATTCCACTACTGAGTGTTTCCAGTAGCATTATGAACATCTGTGTACCCTATTTACAAAAGAAATAGCAACAAAATAATTAAAAACAACCTAAATGTTGATTAATAACAGAATGCATAAATAATGATATATTCAAACAGAATACTATGCAGTAATGAAAATAAGCAAACTGCTCCTCTATTAAACATCATAGATGTGTCTCCTAAACACAATCAGAGAAAAAAGCCAGTCATAAACAAAGACATACTATATGGTTTCAGAAATCCAGAGAGAAAACAGCAGCATCTGCAGAATAAAAATAACTCCTCTACTATGACACCCATTTTACCAAATAAGTGGAACAAATTCCTAGCTGGTACAAATTCTGAGAAAAGATAAGGTAGAAACTTCTCTGGAATTTGAGTAATTACTTTATAACCAGAAATAAATAGACAAAGTTACATCATAGAGCTTTTAATATGAATTTCTCATACACTTTTCCAATGAATAAATGATACTTAGAGACATGAATGTCATCATGTGTGTCATTGTCTATCAGTTATTTTGAACAATTGCATGAATCAAATGAAAAATTTTTCTTCCCTCTCCAAAACGTATATTTCTACCTGCATGGAAGAATGTTTGGTTATAAATTGATAACTTTACTCAATGTCCATGATTCCTTTTTGCATGATATATGTGTCAAGTCTGAATGGCTATAAAGGTTTAGATTTTACTTTTATCTAAGGATATTCACATGCATTCAAGTGTATGTCTTTTAAGTCAAAGCTAAAATACACTCTCTTCTAAGAAACATTTTAGCAAATTACAGGTCAAAATAATTTATTTTTCTGCTACAGTAATAGCGATCATTATCTCTAATACTTAATCAAAAATTAATCACTTAATTGCTAAACAAAGCTATTGCATTAAGTTTTTAATTCATTTTATTGCTAAATAGTTTATGTATTTTTACCATTTTATGTTCTAAATAAAAAGTAAGCTTCTTAAAAGTATTATAATTGTACTTATAAATAAGTCATAAAGTATATATTGAAATGCACATATTGGTATCAAAACATTTATATACACATTGATATTCTCCTGTGTAAATACACAATAAAATTAACTTGAGTCTAAGTAGGTGTAAAATTTTACAATTCTTACAGAAAAGTTTTCTGTGGGTGCTAGATGTTATTTATCAGTGTTCAATATTTGGGTTTTGGTGACTACTAAGTGTTGTTTACCAATAAATAATGATTTTTTTGAAAAAAAAAAAAGCTTGCACCTTATAGAAAAAGTATAGTTCATTCTGTAAAGTAGTGGAAAAATTTAGTATTTTAATAATGATTAGTGATTACATACATATATACTTATATAACCATATTATATAGTTAATGTTTATAATAACTATTAAAATGTGAAACTTTTATCATCATAATTTCAGTGTAAATACTATTATCATAGAAAATTTTCTCCCACATCCTTGAAGCTCTAATCACCTATTTATATTTTTTCAACTTAACTTTTAAACATAATCATATCTTAATTACTAAAAACATGTATCTTTACTCTTGCACAGTTATGTTTATAAAATATCATTTTTAGCATTTTAAAACTACTTAGACTTTTAATAAAATAAATTTTGAGGGATAAGGAAGCCATAGCGAATAGACAAATAGTTTTAAAGGCTTGTGATAGCTCATTTTCCCAGAAGATTTTGAAGTAAGAGCTGGAATTTTCACTATTACAGTAATCCATTTACTCTAAAAACAGGAAGGGATATCTATCATTTGGATATTTTGAAATAGCCTACTCTAACACATTCCTGATAAATGAACTTTCATCCTGCTAGGCCATAATGGAGTAACTTAAAACAAAGTCATTCTTGAGTTATTTTCCATCTGTGCTAAGGACTATATCTCCCATATCATGAACTAGTGGGAGTGTGTGTGTGTGTGTGTGTGTGTGTGTGTGTATTTCCATGCTACTGATAAAGACATACCCTAGACTGGGCAATTTACAAAAGAAAGAGAATTAATGGACTTACCGTTCCATATGGCTGGGGAGGCCTTAGAATCGTGGCTGAAGGCAAGGAGGATCAAGTCACATTTACATGGATGGCAGTAGGCAAAGAGAGACAGCTTATACAGAGAAACTCCCCCTTGTAAAACCATCAGATCTCATAAAACTTATTCACTATCATGAGAACAGCATGTGAAAGACCCGCCCCCATGATTCAATTACCTCCCACCCGTTCCCTACGAAAACGTGGAAATTGAAAATGAGATTTGGGGTGGGAACACAGCCAAACCATATCAGCTTGTTTTTGGAAACTCAGTGCCCCTTAATTATATTAATAAAAGTTGTTCAGGAATTATTTTATCTCTGATGTTATTGGTAAACTTTATCAGAAGACTAGGTCTTTTCCTTTTAGTTTTATTTATTTGGTTTTTGAGTGTTTACCTTTAATGGTGAATAGCTCCAAGCAATCAGGATGAGACTTTGTCTTAGTTTTATATAAAAGTTCTTACTGCAATGTCAAAACAGTGATAGTCATCAAAAATGTTTCCTCTGATAGCACGTTATTCAAATACTTCATCTCTTAACTAAAGTGATAATATAAATATCTAATAATAAAAATAGATAATGAAATATCTATTTTTAAAATGTGGACTACTAGGCTGAATGTACCATTTTAAATGTAATGAATGTAGCATTTTAGAAGATTATAAGTGACCCCATAAAATGCTGCTTTATTCATACCTTCTCTACAGAGAAAGAACAGGTACTATATGATGTGCTTGGTTATGACTTTTCTGGATCAAAGAGATTAGGAAAGACAGTATTTTTTGCACATGTGGTAAGTTCTAAAAAGGGAAAAATAATTTGTGTATAAGAGGTTTTGAAATTGCCTTATCAGAGAAGACAGAAGGGTATTTAAGCATTCAAATAGCATGTACACTGGGGCATTGCAATATGGAGATAAGTAATTTATAGATATTTTTATTATATCATACTGATGACCAATGATACATTCTTGTGTTTCCTCCTCTTAAAAAATCCTTTGTTTACCTTTTTATCTGAAATTATTTTCTCAGAAGTTTGAGGACTTAAGAAATAATCTACTTAAATAAATTTTTTCTCAATATATTCTGTCCTCAAGACTTAGCAATTTATATTTTTAAAAATGAAAATGGGCTTCATTTTATATGGGAAGCAGATAGAGATGTTGTTATTTTGGGGGTAGATTTAATGTTTCACATAAATAGAATTTGCTTCCAAATATATGCAGGATCAGAGACATATTTTTCATTGACTATTAGACTCCAGCCCAAAATGGTTCTTTCCTGTTTCTTGAAACATGAGAACTAATTACAGGAGTACAGGAGTAAGAGGGGTAATACAAAATTTATTAAATACAGGATTTAGGTAAGTTGATCAAATCTGAAACTTACAGTTGAAGAATATTATCAAGCTTCATAAATGAAATAGTGTGTGTGTGTGTGTGTGTGTGTGTGTGTGTGTGTAGATATATGTATACATGGTACTCTTGTCTTCTACATGGAGTGATAATGTAAAATATAACAAATTAATACATTATGAGATCACTAAAAATGCAATGGTCTTAGGATAATAAGTCAGAGGTAAATTATCCTTTAAATATATGTCTTCATAGAATTCGGAAAGAAAATTTTGTTTCTTAATTTGCATTCTTCGTTTGATAACTGCTCAGCCCCATTAAACTGGGCAATTGGGAAGGGGATTAAGAATCTAGCCACATGGGGCAGGACAAAAATAAATGGTGAGTAGAGAATATTGAAAATACACTTTGTTCTTTGCTGGGGCTCAAAAAATGATATTCTTTGGCATGCTTAGTCCTTTGAACTAAGAGACTGGAAGGCCTCAGAAGCAGCCTCAGAGGGAAAGTCTCTCTCTGACCGTCTGCTGTCTTCTGTCTCCTGTCCTCTTTCTCCTCTGAAGCAAATGACAAAAGCCAGAATTCCTGTTCTCCAAGGTAGGTCACAGAAACTAGAACCGATCCCCTGTACCACAAAGCCAGTCATAAAACCTATAAACATCACTCTAACCTCCTGCCATCTTTGTGTATAAGAGCTGGCCATAAAGAAATTCACTGACCTACCTTGTCTGACAGTAGGTCCTAAGACACTCATCTATAAAGGATATTTAAAACCTCATAAATGTCCTGACCCATATCCAAAATATTTTTAAAACTCTGCACAGAGAGGCCAAGAAGAATCTCAACAGAGAGGCTTTGCTGGACATTTACCCTCTTTCCATTACCATTAGGTCCTACCTTTTTTTGTCCAATCGCATTTATACTCAGCTGTTATGTTCATCAAAACAAAGCATAAAAATAGATAGTTTTCAATGGATCTTTAGGTCTTCATACCTGAAGATTCCCATGTCACTAAAAATGTGATTATATCAATTTGTTATGCTTTCCGTTGCTAACTTGTCTTTTGTAAAGCAGTGTCAGCTATGATCTTGACAATAAGTGAGGAAAGGTGGCATACTTTTCTGCACATACACCTTCTTCAGCATTTCGCTTATAATTGTTTGTAATCAATCCAAAATATTTTCTTGCTTTGAAGGAAATTAATATTCAAATATAGAAGATAGACAAGGTGTCAGATAATCTAACGGGCCCCCAAATTTACTCTAGAAATAGCTGTTTATTCCGTGATAGCAATTTGCTTAGTCATTAATTTCAATATAGCCCAAAGATTATCTGGTATTCTTTTAATGAAATATTTTTGTTTTAAATATAATTAACTCATGTTCCAGTGCTAAAGAAAACAGGTTTCTCACTCTCACCTTTTACTGGCCTTAGAGTTTAGATTGAATTCAGCAGATAGCTAAGTGATGTTGATTCAATTAACTTGAAATCACAGGGACAAGTCAAAAAGAAAGATTTTTTGTTAAGGGAGTAGATTTCAAATGTCTCACCACAAATAGTGAGGTGATGGATATGTTAATTAGCTTAATTTAATTATTCCCCATTACATAACTATGTATGTGTGTGTATGTGTGTGTATATAGTAAAACATTACATTGTGACCAATAAATACATACAATTGTTATTTACTAATAAAATATAGTGTTAAAAAAGGTCTGCTACTAATTTTAAAGATACATATAATTTATGTGTGTCTATAAGGAAGTAAGCCTGGTCAAGATGTGACAGAAGGGAATTTTTGACCTGTTGAGATTGCACAGATTTTACCATTGAGGGTGTAAAGGTTATAAACAGCAAAACTTAGCTGTGACATTCACAAGTACATTATTTGTTTTCAGGGTCACAAAGTTGGTAGAAAAGTGTATTTGTACTGCGTGTTCCTAACTCACATCAACCCTTAGGCAAATTGTTATCATAATCATATTTGAGATGTAGTATAAATCAAATATGGATTTAAGCAATACATAGAAATTCATGGATTTATTTTTTCAATAAATAAATGAAAGTAATATATATTATTTTACTCAATAGTGTTAAAATATATTTTAAAAAATAATTCACATATAAGGAAATAAATGTGTTGAATATTTTATTCAACTTGAGGTGGAGGTGGATGTTATAATTAGTTCAAAGAAGGATCTAAATTAAAGGCACATTTATAGAGCACAAGTATTAAAGTAGTGTATAAATGGAGGCAAAATTAGCTTTTTCTCCAATTGAGGAAGGATGGCTTTTGAACCTGTGGGCAGGGCAGAATTTTCATGTCTATACACAAGAATTGTTTTGTATTGCTAAAAGTTTTCTACAGTATTTTGCAGAGTTATAGAATAATTCATACAATTAGAACAAATTGCAGGACCGACCTCTGGAAACTCCTTTTGAGAGTTATAAAATAACCCATAGAATTAGATAAACTGCAGGGGTGTCCTATAGACAATATGCTTCTACTGTGGCACAACTTTTTTTCTGCAATACTAGATTTGGATAATTTAACATATAGTTTAAAGATAACTGTGATACTTCAGAAATAGAATGAATTCTGCTGTCAAATGGAAGCTAGTATTGCCTTCATTTATATACATTTTCAATATTTGTTCAAATTGTTTATTGCCACTTAATATCTGCATGGAGTCATCAGTCGCCTACTGGCTCTGAGGCTCAGTTTCCTTATTTGTAAAACAAAATAAATGCATGTAATGCAAGCCTTTTAGGAGAAGGAACAAGGGACTAAATGGCACAACATACGGAAAATACCCTAAATGAATATTTTTAAAGTATGCTACATCATTCTTACAATAAATATTCAAGTTAGATATTGTTACGATTCTTGAAGTTCTGTGCTCAAATTTGCATGCCCATATCACACCTAAAATTGACTCTCTCATAATTTCTTAGAGCCGTATTTAGTGTTTCACATTTTGAATATCAGCAAACCCATTTTATTCTCTCTAAAATGGATCTCTTCTAAAATTGTTCATGTCTAACAATTACCCTTGCTCAGGAGGTTGTCTCAGGTGTAGTTTTCGTTGATTGCCTGTGCCCAGATCTGGTCACTGTTGCTCACATTGTCAACAAATCAATTAAATTATGTGCTTTATTTAAATTATGTTGAAGTAACTTATTATTGAAATTGCCTTTAAAATGGTATGTTATGCTTTACATTGAAGTGAAAAACAATCAGTGTATTCAGAAAATTACAGAAGCAAAAATATAATATATTCATTCTTAGAGAATTAAAATTATTTAGTCTAAAAGAGTTTTTCATAAATAAAATAAAAATTCAAAGCTATGAGAAAATATTTCTTCATATTTTATCGGACACATTTTATTTCTTAGTAACATAAATGATAGTCCCTGATTACAATCGGCAGCATCCTACATCCATTGAATTACAGCATACTAATTTGTTTAATTTTCAAAACAACACCTATAGATAGGTAGCTTTATCACATTATGCAAATGAGAAACCTGGTATTTAGAAAGTACTTGAATCTCAAAATCCTTACACCCAATCTAGTGTCCTTTCTACTACCGTACCCATAATATTCAGAACACTTTCATTCTGTTAGATTTTGCTCACAGAATTAAGTAAACACATAATCTTTGAAGCAGCAATTTCTTGATCCGTTATTTAATTCTTTAGAGATAGGGCAGCTCAGTTGTGCTCACAAAGAGTTGTTGAACTAAAAGCAAGTAAAATGTGACTTGTGTTAAATCAATCATAAAGGGAATATATTTATTTTTCTTTAGAAATACATGGTGCCATGTTATTTCAGAAGATAATAAATGTTTAGTTCTATGTATGATATTTTGTTTACAGCTGTTTTCACCTTTATGTGGTATGTCAGATGTATCAAATATATTATACTAATGTATCATTATACATTCTGGAGAGCATGTGATAATAAAGGTCTTACATAAACTCTGATTAGGCAATCACCCACATATTGATTTCTTCGAAGAAATAGTTTTTCCACTCCAACTAAAAGTCTCCATATCAAGTTACATTTATACAGATGTGTATGTGTGTGTATTACATAACTCACAGTTATTACATATCTGAAAAACTACATAATCAAATTACTTATCAAGAAACTTCTAAAAAAGCACAAACAGTTGATGTCTATGGGGTAGTAAATTAGAGAAATTTAGCTCCATAAAATGTATTTTCTCAGGAATTGTAACAGATAAAAGTCATTACAATGAATCTATTGTTTCCCTCAATGAAAGATTAGGTTCTTAGGGATGCTTAGAAATAAAAAAGGCAAATAATTAAAGACAGGGTGTTAAGTAAACACATATTTAAATCAGCTAAGCAGATCTTTTCCAAGACTATTGTAGGCAATTGCAAAATGACTATTTTAAACTGGATTAGAATTTAAAATATTACAAACGTTTTCAATTCCAGGTTAAACTATTTTGCTTTCTTTCATTTATTCAATCAAGATCCTTATTGTAAAATTGTGACAAATAATCTTACAAGTGGGCTTAGATTTTCTAAGGAAGTAAAGTGTTGTAAACCTGAAAAGAAAACAGTAGGAGACAAATTGCCACATATTCTGGCAAAAAAACTATAAAAAATCTAGTTATTTCACCAAGTCATCACTTTTGAAGATCTCTGGCCTGTCATAATTAATGGGCGTGATCACTCTAAATAAATTTTATTTAATTGAAAGATTTTGGAAAAAAAAATCGTTACTGTGTGTCTCTTTCTCCTTCAATTCTAGTAAATGTTAAAAACTAGTATGAATTGCCAAAGTAGAACCTCAGCTAAATGGCCCATGGAATTCATAGCAACCCAGCATTTTGGAAGGCCTATGTGGGTGGATTGTGTGAGCTCAGGTGTTCGAGACCAGCCTGGGCAACATAGTGAAACCCTGCCTCTCCAAAAAAAATAAAAATAAATAAAAATTAAGTGGACATGGTGGCATGTTCCTGTAGTCCCAACTACACAAGAGGGTGAGATGGGAGGATGACTTGAGCCTGGGAGGTGGACGTTGCAGTGAGCTGAGATCAAACCACTGTACTCCAGCCTGGGTGACAGAGCCAGTTCTAGAAAGAAAAAGAGAGAAAGAAGAAAGAAAGAAAGGAAGGAAGGAAGGAAGGAAGGAAGGAAGGAAGGAAGGAAGGAAGGAAAAAGAAAGAAAAGAAAAAGAAAGAAGAAAGAAAGAAGAAAGGAAGGAAGGAAGGAAGGAAGGGAGAAAGAAAGAAAGAAAGAGAAAGAAAGAAAGAAGAAAGAAAAGAAAAAGAAAGAAGAAAGGAAGGAAGGAAGAAAGAAAGAAAGAAAAAGAAAGAAAGAAAGAGAAAGAAAAAGAAGGAAAGGAAAAGAAAGAAAGAAAAAATTCATAGCAAAGTGATATGGGATGTGGGCAATATTCTTTGTAAGACATTGTGTGGGTGCATGTTGGGGACCGGCACGTCTGCCGGGGGGCTCCCGACCTGCGAGAGACCTCACCCCAACTTGGAGATGTTCACTACCTGGAGGAGAGAGTGTGCGGAAGAAAAGACAGACAGTGGGGTCTGGAGGGCTACGCAGGCAATGCCAGCATGGCATGCCAGAATAGCAAGTTTATTGTGTGCATAAGTCTGATTATATATCTTTTAGTTCTTCCTTGATGACGTAAACTACATTGTAACATTAAACAGTAAGAACAGAAATGGCATAAGAACTGAACAGTAAAAGCAGTAACAGATATCAATAGCTACATTGTGACATTGTTATTTAAAAACAAAGTAAAGAAGGGAACATGTAGCACAGCTTGACTCACTCGGGGTCCCCACTCAAGGTCAACGGATCCATAAATCTTTTGCAAAAACAGAAATTGAGATAACACACAATGTTTAGTAAAACCACACAATGTCTCATGAAACCGCTATGCTGGAGCTCAGCGTTCTGCTCCAAATTTCAATAACAAACAGTATTCTGCAGAAGTCATG
>CAUYLG010023351.1:0-12184 GCA_963573385.1 Cacajao melanocephalus | reverse complement strand
TTTTTTTTTTTTTTTTTTTTTTTTTTTTTTTTTATATTTTTTATTAATTTATATTTTTTTTTTAATATTTTTATTTATTTTTAAAAATATTTTTTTATTTTTTTTTTTTTTTTTTTTTTTTTTTTTTTTTTTTTTTTTTTTTTTTTTTTTTTTTGAGACAGAGTTTTGCTCTTGTTGCCTAGGCTGGAGTGCAGTGGTGCAATCTTGGCTTACCACAACCTCCACCTCCCGGGTTCAGGCGATTCTCCTGCCTCAGCCTCCGGAGTAGCTGGGATTAGAGGCATGCGCCACCACACCCGCCTAATTTTGTGTTTTAGTAGAGACATTGGTCAGGCTGGTCTCAAACTCCCTACCTCAGGATCTAACTGCCTTGGCCACTGAAAGTGCTGGGATTACAGGTGTGAGCCACTGTGTGGCCTCCCTAAGATTCTTTAAGACTTTTTTTTTACAGATGTAAATTCAGAAGCCAGCTAATACATTGAAGAAAGGATGAGCAGACTCACTAAGGATGAGAAATTCAGAAACTTAGGCTCTTGGTCACTTCAGGGGGTCACCAAGAGATATTTTGTATCTTCCTGCCCTATCAGATCTTGTGGATCAATGTTTTAAAACTGTAGACAAAGTTAATTCTTTAAGCCAAGTCCTAGAAAGAAAGCAAAGGAGAGAGAGTACACAAAGGAGGTTTCTGTCCCTACTTATCATAATTTCTATACTGTTAGTTAACTTCTCTTTATCAGGAGGGATTTGAACTGAAAGAGAAAAAAAAATTTAATGGAAAATACTGAAAAGTTCTATATTTTTGAGTAATTTTACAATGGAAGTACTGGAATATTTTCCATAGGGATCAGCCAACAGATTGATTTCTTGATATTTTTCTGTTCCTGACTAAATTCTGAGCAACTCCCAGACACTGTGATTGTGGGGAATTTTATTATATAATGAAAAGAAAGATTATGTATTAGGAGAAGTGTATTTTAGTGAATTATTTTGGAGGTTCAAGGTTTAAATGCCATTCTCTAAAAATCTCGAATTGTGCATAGTACAGGTGTTACTTTACCATCTTTACATGTTACACACCCTTTATGAAATTCCAGTAATACAATTAGACTATGGTAACATTATCAATTTGGGTTAACAATTATTTAGCAAATTCATCTTGCCAAGTCATTTTTACCCTTCATCAGAAGAAATACACGAATTAATATTTCAAGAATAGTTGACATTGCTAGCATATTGTGATTTGGTTCCTGGTTTGGCGAGATTTGGTATTTCTAGTCCTGAGTGCTAGCCTACCACGCAACAGAACTGCAACCCCGGTTCTAGGATACTTGGGCAAATATGTATTAATTAGTCATATATTTTTTACCGATATTGTCATGTCCTTGCTCTTGAAATTAACACATCCTACCTTCCTGAGGGCTGGTTAAAGAAAAAGCGCTACTGAACCACCCAGGATTGAACAATTGTCACACACACACACACACACACACACACACACACACACACGAAGGAATAGCTTGAAGCCAGGGTTGAACAATTCACACACACACACACACACACACACACACACACACACACGCGAAGGTGTAGCTTGAAGCGTCTGCTTTCAGCCTTTCCAGTCTTTCCAAGCATCTCAGGTTGAAAGCAAGCGGAAGTGATTGAGAAATCCCTCCAGGGACTGGTGCTTCCCCCAGGGATCTACAACTTTGCACTCCATTCCCTCCTTCCCCTCCCATCTCTAAATCCCCGGGGAGGCTGGGGCGCTGGAGTCCCCGTTCTTTCTTGCTGCCAAAGCTCATTCTAAACCTTTTTTTGGGGGCGGGCACCCAGAGAATGCTATGGACCCCACTGTGAATGGTGACAGAGGTTGGTGGAAAGCACAGCTTAAACTTTTCAAGACACCACGTATTCGAAACACATTCTGACCTGCAGGATTAAGAACCCCATTTCTTAAACTCTTGACTTGGGGTGATTAAATCCAGAGCGGAGCTCAGGTGCCAAATCTCCTTCTGAGTGAAAAAGTGTAGAAGGGAAGGCGCTCCTGCGCTGGGACACTTTCACTTGTAAGAAACCAAAAGAAGGGGACTGGTGGCAAGAGATGGGGAAGGAAGGGAAAGGAAAAGGAGAAATGGGAGAAAAAGAGAGGGACCAGGTAGGATGGGAGAAGACAGACCTCACCGGAAAAATGGGGAGAGGGGACAGAGTCCGAGAGGCACAGCAGCAGAGAAACCAAGGGGAGAAGAAAAAAGACTCGGAAGGGAGGAGAGAGGAGAGGAGAGGAGAGGAAAAAGACGAGAGGGGAAGTAGCTGCAGGCGCTCCAGGAAAGGGAGAGAACTTTCCCTGCTTTCCCTCCCTGGGGCAGGGAGACTCAGAAGACGCCACTTCGGCGAGATGGCGGGGACCACGACCAGCTGCCAGGCGCTGGCCAAGCCTCTGGCCTCCGCCTCTTGCAACCCTCAGGGCCTCCGGCTGCGAGTCCCGCACGGGCCGGCCGAGGAGGGGACTTGGTCTGGAAGGAGGCGGTCCCCGTTCGCCTGCTTTCTCCTCCCCTCTCCTCCTCTTAGAGGCGTGCACCGGGGGCATTTGAGAGGCTGTGGACCCGCGGCCCCCCCGCCTCCGCCCCCCCAGCCCCCCATTCAAGAAGCAGCCCCGCTATCCCGGCCAGCACAGGGCGCCCGGCGCGCCTCGGAGCGCACGTTCCTCGCCTTCTCCTGCCCGCTCGCTGGACATTATGCGGCCAAGCAGCCGAGCCCCAGTCCTCCTCCTCCTCCTGCTTCTCCGGCTCCTCCTGCGGCCCGAGCAGCTCAGCTCTCGGCAGGCGGCGGCGTTGCTCAGCCGAGCGCAGACGGGACCCTCGCAGCGAGACCTCAGCGACTCCTAAAGTCAAAAGTTGGCGGCAGGCGCCGGGCTCCGCGCGCTCTCCACGGCCCCTGCCTCGCGTCGCCGCCGCAGCCAAGGAGGGCAGGAGGGAGGGGGTGGGGGCAGCGGGAGGAGGGGTGTAGAGCACCATGCAGTTTGTATCCTGGGCCACACTGCTAACGCTCCTGGTGCGGGACCTGGCCGAGATGGGGAGCCCAGACGCCGCGGCGGCCGTGCGCAAGGACAGGCTGCACCCAAGGCAAGGTAACGAGGCTCTGGCCCTGGCTCTGGCCCCCGGGACCCCGCCGCCCCTGTCGCTGCCTCTCGGTCCTAGCCCCGGGAGGAGGCACAGCGCAACTGAGGCCTCTCTCCTTTTCCTAGAAAGAATCATCTCCAGCTTTGCAGCCTCTCCCTTCTTTGGGTCATCCCCAACCAATTGCCAGGGAGGGACACTATGGAAACGAATTTAGGCAACCCTCCCATCTTGCTGTTAGCCGGATATTTCCCGGTCCCCACTCCCATGCCGCAAACTAAAGTAACTTAGTAATTGGGGGCACCAGATAGCATCATGTTTTATTTTATTCAGGTTATTTATCAATATCTGAAATCACATATATTTTGACTTGTTCATTGTCTGGCTGGGACTAGTGTATCCTCAGCACCTAGCACAGGTCCTGTTACTGGCACACAGTAGGTGCTTAGCAAATATTTGTCCACTGATTAAGTGTGAAGGGATTGACTCGAATGGGCTGGAAAATAAGGTCGGGACAAAGTCCCCACCTTCGTTTTAAATTAAAGCTTGGGGGAAAATGAATTATTGGTTCATATACCTCTGCTTCTCTCCGCAGTGAAATTATTAGAGACCCTGAGCGAATACGAAATCGTGTCTCCCATCCGAGTGAACGCTCTCGGAGAACCCTTTCCCACGAACGTGCACTTCAAAAGAAGGCGACGGAGCATTAACTCTGCCACTGACCCCTGGCCTGCCTTCGCCTCCTCCTCTTCCTCCTCTACCTCCTCCCATGCACATTACCGCCTCTCCGCCTTTGGCCAGCAGTTTCTATTTAATCTCACCGCAAATGCCGGATTTATCGCTCCACTGTTCACTGTCACCCTCCTCGGGACGCCTGGGGTGAACCAGACCAAGTTTTATTCCGAAGAGGAAACAGAACTCAAGCACTGTTTCTACAAAGGCTATGTCAATACCAAGTCCGAGCACACGGCCGTCATCAGCCTCTGCTCGGGAATGGTAAGTGGGCGCGCGCCACCTCCTCTCCCCTTCCGCCTCCTCGCCCGCTTCTGGAAGACTTAATTGCCCTCTAAGCCTAGAGACCCTCACTATGGCAAGACGAGGCTCCTGCGTTAAGTATCAGTTAGAAACTCTTATGGTTTGGGTAGCTAGCTCTGTGCGTGCGCGTATACTGGCGTGGAGAGCACACACCCGCCCCCAGGGGCTTCTGGATGTTTCAGAGCTTTCTGGAGTTTGGACTCGGTTCAGCGGCGCGTTGCCCAACGCTGCGAGGCAGCCTGGAAGTGAGTTTCCAAACTCGGAGAAAGTTTCTGGAGTTGCAGTTCTTTGCAGCAAACTTGGCCACCCCGGAGCGAAGCAGCTGAGATCAGGGCGGACCAGACTTCTTATTGGTGCGCCTTGCACTGGGAATGTGGGGCTGAGGATCCCCCGCCCAAGGCACAGGGAATTCCTTGTGTGTGTGTTGTGGAGGGCGGTGCGTAATCTAGAGTCCCCGCTTTCTCTCAGGGCCTTTATTCACGCGCCAAGAACCCTGAGGCTGAACTGGATTGACAGAGAGCAGGTCCTGTCCCAGGAACGGAAGGGTGGGCCGAGGGCTCTGGGGGCGGGGGGAGAAGGCGGAGCCTACTCCGGACGCTTTGAATTGGGGTGGAACCGAGAGTGGGGGTGCAGCACAGTCCGACTCTGCACCCTACTGGCGGGGTGGCCAGGAAAAGCGGAATAGTGGGAGACCGCCTGGAGAGGCTGTCCGGACGTGATGTCGATTCCTCTGGGGTTTCTAACACTCACGGGTTCCAGGGAGTGGAGAGAGGGAGCCTGCAGCTCACGTTTCCCTAGAGACAGAGGCAGGGCGGGGAGGCCACCTTCTTGCGCTGCCAAATACGCATTTCGCAAGGAATCCACGTTGGTTCCCCGACTCCCTGCCGACCCCCGCATGTGCCCTCCAGTGGGTCTTACAAGGCATCTGTCCCCCACTTCTGCACGACATTTGAGGACTCACTGCTGACCGTTCTGGCCCGAGCGAGGGTGGTCCTTGACTTTCCCAAAAGGCGTGCGTTTCTGCTACGCGCGTGTGACGCAGAAACTTTCCCGGGTCAGTCTCTCCCAGCGCATGGCGCCGTAAGCGCAATGGGGTCGTAGGCACTGTTCCCAGTGATGCCTTTACTCTTCCCGGAGCACCCACAGTCCCTCCCTCCCTTTTTCTAAGTGCTGCTTTGGATACTCACCCCCGGACACTGGGCTGCTCCCTCCATGCGCTGTCGTTCGTGGGTCTTCAAGTTCCCAAGCGCATCCTTCTCTGCCTCGCGATGGAAGGATCGGGTGGGGAGCGTGGCAAGCTTGAAGCCTGGGAGGGGGTAGTTCTAGGAATTCCTGCTGGGATTCTAGGAAAGGGATAAATCCCTTTAGCCCCCAGCAAAGCGCCCGGAGCCCTGGCACCCGAAGTGCGATGTCGAGATTGTTTGGGGGTGGGCGGAGACGGCAGCTTAGCGAAGTGGGAGGGGGTGCTGCGGTGAGTCATCGCTGCCCCAGCACCTATGGCAAAAAGCTCAGGAATCCTTCGGGTCTTTGAAAGGTTAAGGCCAGAGTAGGCAGAAGTTTGCAGTCTGAGCCCATAGCCTGGAGTGCCCCCAGATTCCAAGATAGTAACCCCCAGTTCCAGGACCGTAGGGATAGGGCTGCGTGTGTACGTCAAGTTGGTAAACAGTCTTTACTCCTCCTCTCTCCCCGCCTCCACACCCGCTGAAGCCCAGTGGCCCCAGCAGTTGTATAAATATTTTACTGCGCAGGACCTTCATTTTCATTGGCAGTTTTGGGTGGTAACGCGCACGTGGTTTCTTTGGGAACTAAGGACTGGGGTTTCAGAAACAACTACCTGGACTGTGATCCCTTCATTTATATTGCATTTAATTTGCAGTCTGCCTCTTGTGGGAAAAGGGCCCTCCTACGTCTTAAAGATATGGGCTCTGGCTATTTGTATCTTCGGCCATTAATCTAGCTCCAAAACCCTTGCCCCTTTGTCTTCCTTCGCCTAGTCTTGTCGCTAGTCCTTCGCCTAGGAGTCTTCCAGGAAATTTCTCACTCTGTGGAGTGGGCTGTGCCATCCTTCCGCCCCTAGTCAGTTGTCAGTTTTTCTGAATTTCATCTGAGATGTGTTGCTCACCTCTCAACATCTCTACCCGAATTCTATCCCCCTTCACTTCTCTCCCCCTCTCTCCTTAGGACTGACGTCTAAGAAATATTACACGGGGCTGCTTCTCCGGTCTTTCTCCTCGATCCTTGCCACACACTGCTAACTGCATTTGGCATTTAAGACTATTTACAGCATACTCATTCACATCCACATGTCCAGTCTGAGCTTCAGGTCATGGATCTTAACACTGCTTTCTCTGTATCCCACCCCCAGTCCTAGTCTTCGTTGCCTTTGTGCCTTTGAATTTACTTGGTCTTCTCACTCAGCTTCACACGCTCAAATCCTACCCTTTCTTCGCAGGTGTAATTTACATCTCTTCTTCCCCAGAAGACCTTTTCATAGTCCCCAAGGCTGAAGTCATCTCTTCCCCTCCATCTTCATAGACACTTCTGAGAGTCTATCTTAGGAAGCTTAGTATGTTCTCACTTGTATCAAGGTTCTTGGCATACATGTTTTCTCCCTTTCTCCTTGGCACCAGGGTCAGCATCAACTCATTTTTCTCCCATATTGGAGCTTTGTATGTTGTATAAACTTAGTAAGTATGTTTGAATAAATAGTCACATTAACCAAGAAAAGATAACTCTTAGGTACCACCTTTGTGAATCAACAGCACAATTAATTTTGCCATCATACTGATATGATTTATTGAGCTCTTAATATGTGCCTGGCACTCTAATAAGTACTTTACATATGTATTGTCGCATCCAAAGCCACCAAGAACCCAATCCTCAAAACAATGAATTTTATTAACAAAAAAATCTGAGGCTTTGTGAGCTGAGCTGGATACTTGCCCAAAGTCTCACAGCTAGTAAGTGGCAGGGTTGGGATTTCAGCCCGGTCTTTCTGATCTGTGCGCTTAAGCATAGACCAGAGACTGATCCTGTGTTCCTGAGGAGAACCTCAGGGTTCTTTTCTAAAAGGCACAGGACTAAAGTCAGGTTAGACTCAGCACTAGCACTGTCCAGCTGCTTCTGTACATGATCAAAGGGGAACTTGGGCCCAATCCCTTCCTCCCTCTGTGTCTTGGTTTCCCCATTTACCAATCAAAGGTGGCAAATCTTCACCAGCTGAGCTCCCTGGCTCTTTCCCAGGATTCGTGTCTCTGGTAGGCTTCACATGTTGTGATATGTTCTCTGATTTGTGCTCAGAGAACACCCAACTAGTGTATTGAAAACAGGCAGAGAATAAATTTATTAAATCGCTTCTTCTCTGGCAACCAGCTTCTCTGTCTCTTAGTCTGACCACACCTGGGCTGCCCTCTCCTTAAACCAGGGGCTCAGAATCACGTGGAGAGCTTCTAAAACATAAATGTTTTAGATCCATCCCTAGAAATTCTGAATCTGCAATTGGGGATAATGCCCCAAATCTCATTTTAAAAAAACAACAAATAAAAGCTTCCCAGGCAATTTTGAATCTAGCTGTTTTGGGGAACCAATGTCTTAGCCCAGTGCTACTCATACTTTATCATGCATAAGAATACCCTGGGAGCTCATTAACATTTCAATTATTGGGCCCTACCCCTAGAGATTTTGATTCAGTAGATCAGATTTGGGGTAGAGCACAATTATTTGAATTTCTAATAAGCTCCTGGATGATGCTGATGTGGATGCAGCTGCTGGTGTTCAGGGATTCATTTCTCCTGTCCATAGAAGGGTGGAAGGCATCAGATTTTGTTTCTAGCCTTGGAAATGGGAAAGTGGAAGAGAAGAGAGGAGCTTGATTTCTCCTCATAAACACCACTCACCAGCATGGCATGGGGTATTTTTCAGTGTTCTTGTAATTTTTGGTTTGGGTGGTTCAATCTTGAGGTACCACTTATCATTTGCAAAAACTTGGGTGTGTAGGGTAAAGGAGAAAAAATGACTTGCAAGATGATTAGAATGATTAGTAAGAGCAAATTTTATCCTAATGGATAGAGGCTAACACTGGCAACACCAACACAAAAACCATTCATGGGTTCTAACCCTTTGCAGAGTGTAGCACTTAATTATCGTGATCTCATTTACTCTGCACAGTAACTCTTTATGTTAAGTATCTTTATCCCCAACTGACAAACAATGAAGCTTAAGCTCAGAGTGGTTAAGAAACTTGCCCAACGTGGATATGTAGGTTATGGTGCTGAAACTGGAACCTAGGGCAGTCTGCCTTCAAACCTTTTCAGGACATCACTCCCCTATTTTGCAAAGGAAAGGGTTGGTGAGAGGACCATGTGCCACTGTTACAGGTGGTACCACCTTGAATGCATTGTGGCCAACATTTGCTTCCTGAGTTTGAATCAATGGGAAGACTTCAATAGGCCAGCTTTTCCTGCTGGAGGAATACTTGTCCCTAAGTTTCCAGGCTCCCTAAAGTTCCAAGACTCTTTTAACAGCCTGCAGGGATGATTGGAACTTGAGCCCTAAAGAATTATTTCTTAGAGACAGATTTGCATAGCAGGTGCAATCAACTGGAGTCACATCAAGAATAAGGTACTGATATGACACTTTGGGAGGCTGAGCCAGGAGTTGAAGACCAGCCTGAGCAACATATTGAGACCCCATGTCTACAAAAAGTAAAATATTTAGCTGGACGTTGTCACATGCACCTATAATCCCAGCTACTCAGGAGGCTGAGGTGGGGGATTGCTTGAGCCCAGGAGTTCAAGGCTGAGTGAGACAGCAAAGACCCTATTTCTAAAATAATAAGAATAGTAAATAATAAATAATTTTTAGAAAATGTTCTGATATGACAGAGTGAAAATAAACCACTTCTCTGCATATGTTGCAGCATTTTCAGTTTAAACAACCCTCCTGAAAAAGAGATTGGGTAAAATGACACCATGTTTACTTGGAAATGCTCTTTTGTTTTATTCCTTCCAATGGCTGAGTTATGTTAAATCAACCTCTCATCTCTCTTTATTTGCAGCTGGGCACATTCCGGTCCCATGATGGGGATTATTTTATTGAACCACTACAGTCCATGGATGAACAAGAAGATGAAGAGGGACAAAACAAACCCCACATCATTTATAGGCGCAGCACCCCCCAGAGAGAGCCCTCAACGGGAAGACATGCATGTGACACCTCAGGTATTTGCTTCTTGCTTAAGCAGAGAGCCCAGCTCTTGGAGATGGCTAAATTGCTATACTACAAAGATGTAGCTCTTTCAGTCTACCAAGTGCTATGTTATGCATTGATCTTTATTCAGTCCTCACATGAGGTAGGGATACATACCCCACTGTAGAGACGTGGAGACTAAAGAGAGGTTTAGTACCTTGTCCAAGGTGCACCGCTAAGAAGTTACAAATCAGGATTTGAACTCAAGGCAGTGACTCCATGTCCTCTATGGGCAGAGCTGCCTCTTCTGTTGAAATTGCTGATTTTTAGGATTAAGCTTGAGTAATATTGAGGTCATGATAGTAGTACCCTCAGTCAGCAAATGCTTGTATTTTCTTGGTGTCTTCTGTTCATTTGGGTGGTTTTTTTTGTTTCACAGAAATGTCTTATAAAGGAAACTCATGAAAATGTATATGGGTTCATTGAATGTTTCCTATAAACTTCAGGTTTGCTCATGTTCTGTAACTTGAGGAACCGTAGGAAGGTACCTGTGGGTTATACTGTGAGGTACCAATCAACCAGTCAAATTCTATGTGCCCTCTGCTAGTCTCCTTCCATCTCGGCCAGATTCTTGGAGGTTATGTGCTGACATGTTTGGCCATTGTCAGGGATATGTCATTCTGGGCACCCTGGTCTGTGTTTCTTCATCTGCAGTCTTGTGGCAACACTTCACTGTCTCAGAAGCCTGGTTACTTTCTGCCTGTTGATAGGTTACCCTATGAAATAATTCTTCAATTTGGTCCTGTGTCTTAGGATGCCCGACAAAATACTTAAAAAAAATTCTTGGACTTCCTGTCTCTAAAACTTTATCCTTCTTTCTATTCTTAATTTTTAAAATTGCTTCTCCAAATTAAATAGCATCTCAGGTCTTTCTAGTATCTCCAAACAAGGCCAAAATTCAAGACCAACAGGGGATATCCTTAAATGCTCCCCAGAGCATCACTTACGTTATCTTGTACCATGTTGTTCCAGTGGGACAGTGTGCAGTGTCCTATTCTCTCCTGGAATTATTATTTCTAAAGTGAATGCTTTAATAAAAGATAACATTGGCCATTTAAAACCTGCAAGTAGCCAAATTTAAGGGTGTAGCATTGTAGGTCTTTTGGCTTTATTCCATCCAGTTCTGTGTTTTACCACCAGAACAAGATGGAATGTAACCGAAGCATTCTGTCAATTAGACTATAAAGAGCAAAGAGACATGAGGAGCAGAGGAGCAAGTATACTCAGATACATCAAAACAATAGTTTCAGCAGCAGGTATAGAGTCAAGACTGCCAGCCACCAGCCAGTTTAATGGATAGGACATATATCACATTTTTTACTGTGCTAGTAAAACCATTGGCCTAAATCTGTTGACTTCCTAAATCTTTATTAGCAAGCACACATTTTAGATGTATGTATAAATGTATATATAACATGAAATAGAAATGAAATTTGTGATTCCCCCCCTTCCATCTTATTAGTGTATGTTCAGAAGACACATTTGGAATATTTTTTTCACTGATAAATTCATTGACCAATGACACTTCATGATCTTCTTCTCCCCTAAAGTGGCTACAGGTCAACTTTTTTTTTAAATGACTACTTATTATGGTTTTATTCTGCATACATATTATGCAAAGCACTTTACCTGCACTACCTTGCTTAATCCTAATCACAAATCTATGAGGTACATACCATTCATAACTCCATTGTATAATACCTTGAAAAGGAGCTGATATTTACAGAGATGAAGTAGTTTGCCCAAGATCTCACAGCTAGTCCACAATGATGACCCATGCTTTTCTGTTTTATTCCATGACCCATTTTCTCTATGCAGGAGTCTGTGTGGAAAAGAGAGAGGGGCCAGAAAGAGAAAGTCTTAATTAGTACTGTCATTTAAGAAATCTTCAAGGTTTGTTTAAAATATTAATTGTCCAAGTCAATGGACGTTTGATTTGGGAGTGGAGAAAATGTCATTGTGAAATCCTGTTAAAAACACAAAGCAGAGTGAATCTTAAAAGTGTTAAGCTCAAGGATGATGGCAGATGCCTTAAAGCCTATTTGAGTTCCAGTCATTATTAAGATTGGGGCCTATAAGCACCACCTTCCAAATAACCAGTGCCAGTATTTTTAGTTTTTCTCCTAGCGTTTGCTTACTGCTGACCAGTATGGCGTGCTGTTCCTTCATCCTCTGTGATGAACCAGAAGCCCAGCAGTTTTTGATCAGCTCTTCCAAAAGTTGCTGCTGGGCTGTGCCACTCTCTTCCAGCTACTTCTGTACCCTTTCTTTTAGTTCAGATGCAGGAGGCTCAGAACAGTTTGGAATATGGCAGGATTCACCAGCAGGTATCAGAGGAATGCACCAACAGGTCAAGGAAACCTCTGAAGCCAGGTAGCTTTTGCACAGGGAGTGAAAGTAGGTTGGGGTGAGAGTAGTTCCTTTTCCCAGAGAGAAAATGGGTTGCCTAGCGATAGCAATCCATTCAGATTCAGTGATTCACCTTTCCTCCCAATTCCCAATCTAGAGCAGAGGTTGGTAACCAAGAGTGACCTTAGAAGTACCCTGGGAGCCTCATACAAATGCAGATTCTTAAACAAACAAACAAACAAACAAACCCCTCTCCCAGGCAAAGGTGATGAAGCAAAAATCAGTGTTTTTTTTTTTGTTTTTTTTAAAATTTTTATTGTATTTTAGGTTTTGGGGTACATGTGAAGAACATGCAAGATTGTTGCATAGGTACACACGTGGCAGTGTGATTTGCTGCTTTCCTCCCCTTCACCTATATCAGGCATTTCTTCCCATGCTAT